>DWNE01005331.1:0-14096 GCA_018249875.1 Cecropterus toxeus | reverse complement strand
CCTTCCCAGGGTCGCCTGGCTGGACGGTTCGAGCTCCCACTCTCACTGCCCGCAACCCCGGAAGCCCCTTTTAGTCGCCTCATACGACAGACAGAGGTTACCGTAGCCCTATTCTAATCCCGGAACTACAGGGACGAAGTTGGTATACCTATGGATCTCACAACTTTCAACGGTAGAAGAATTGAGTTGCGAAACTTTGTTTCTTTGCATGATAAGTTTTTGATGACCCTCGTTTTTACGATTGCATTAACAAACGAGCATGCTGTCTACTGTCATGTCTATATCGAGAACGATGAAAATATGTGAAAATATATTGTGAATAAATTCGCATAAAAAATCCACCAGTGGCGCAGTAATCAAAGAATCATCTATACTAGTATTATATAGCTGAAGAGTTTGTTTGCTTGAACTCGCTTTTAAAACTAAGCTAAAGCCAGTTCGAATTAAAAATTCTTTTTGCGTTGAACTATTTATAGAGGAAGGTTAAAGGTTACATGACATAATGCTACACATAGCATAATGTCATATAACCTTTAAATGAAGCAGCAATAAAAAATGTTGCAAAAACGGGAAATTCTTTTTGTGTTTTAAAGGTGATGAGAGATGTTTAAGCGGTGAAGGTAACGCAAGAATCGTGTGTTACGAAATTGTTCCCCTTCAAACGTTCTTAAAATATAGAAGATAAAGAATGAGAGAACTTTATAGTACAAACCGTAATAAAAACTTCCATATGGAAACTATTTGAACAGTGTTACGAGAAATACTCGCGTAATTGCAACATCTCAAGAGTTACGACTCAAGGGTAAAACTCTTCATAAAGTTGCTCCCTTGTATTTCAAAGGAAGGAATATAAAGAAAGGGTAGTGGCTGATTACAGAAGTTCAGAACTAAAGCGTTTGTATTTAGGTTTACGCTTTTATTAATGTTTATATAATCTAGTAGTTAATATTTTTCGAAAAATAATAACATTCAAATTGCATGTTAGAATTGCAGCATTTACTTCAAGGAGTAAAATGTAGATGTCATTGACTTTTATATTATTAACATTGAACTTGTAAAATTTAAAATTTAAGCTTATATTGTAAAATTTAAGCTAAAATTTTATAAATGTTATATTTCTATAATTAATTTCATTATAGAAATATAACATTTGATCGTAAACTGAGCTACAACTTTGTGGCGGAGGGATCCCGCTTAACTAAATCAGATCATTTATTCGATTGGTTATATATTTATTTATTAGAATTTCCGTCCAATATATTTCGATATGATCATTTGTTATTTGCCAATCAAGTAATAAATTGTTTTTTTTTTTATACTTAAACCTAACGATAAGGGCTACCTGATGTTAAGTAGGAACCGTCGCCTATGGACATTTGCAACACCAGGGGAGTCGCCAATGCATCGCCGGCTTTGAAGGAGAGCAAATGTAAAAGTTATGATTATATAGCCTCCTCTTTTATTTCTGTTAGGTAGCTGTTATTTGCTAAACTTAGCGGTATCCATGCTTTTTTACAACTAAAATAAAATAGGTCAAGTGCAAGTCGGAATCGCGCACGAAGGGTTCCGTACCATTTTTTACAAAAAACGTTAAAAAATTATGATTGTTCTATGTGATTACCAGTAAAATATTTACTTTATTCTGTTATTTATAATATTTGTTGTTATAACAGCAACAGAATTACATCAACAATAAACATAAACGCTTTGTACACTCATAGCCACAGAGTAGGATTTTCTCCTGTGTCGTGGGTGCCATAGACACACAAACACGAATACACAAGTACCCAGACCCGTGAAGAGAAATCTAAACTCATCATTCAAATTTCTGTCTCGCCGGGAATCGAACCCGGAACCCACTGCGTGTCGGTCCGGTATGGTGACCGCTCTGCCACGTGGGTCGTCTCATCAGCAATCAATCAGCAATGAAAATTTCAATTATCTAGCTATTGTGTTTCATGAGATACAGTCTGGTGACAAACAGACGGACAGATGTCCAGACAGACTTAGTAATAGGGTTCCGTTTTTACCTTCTAATTACGGAACCCTAAAGCTGTTTGTACACCCTATTATTTCACATACGTCGAAATTTGTGAATTTTAAACCATTTAAAAATTACTTTCACGAAAATAACATTTTTTATCGACAAAAAGCAATCCGGAACGAACGGATATTGCCAGGGGTGAATAAAGGAGAAATTCTCTAGGGAGATGGCAGGTTAACATAAACAAAGGGCTAACGGAGTTATAACACTGTTACAACGGTAATATATACATACATAGAAATAAAAGATCCGAGTATAAATACACGCATATATTTGCAAAAATATTAAAAACAACAAACAAAATAGATATAATATTTTTTAGAATTTTTGACAGATGCACATGCATTCAAATGCATGTGCGTCACTCAGTGAAAATGTTATGTTAAGATAATTGGCTTTTCGTAGAATATATCCCTGGCACTTAAACTAAATAGGTATGACATATATCACTTATGATATGAAGCGGTAAAGTTGTTCGACGTTAAAATGAAGAGACTTCGACCCAATTGGGGCTGTCGTTAGTTGCGATAAAAGAAGCGTCAGAGCCAAATGGAATACGGATGTAGCTAATGAGTTCATACACTCTATAAAGAATGTAAGTCAATAAGTTGAGATCAGTTTTTTCTCAAAAGATTGAAGCAGCATATGAGCATGTACATGACGGTAAGTGCATACTGCTGCCCATGGACATCTGTAACTACTACTACAAGAACTACTTCACGTTAGAGATAGGTGTAGCGGTGATATCTCCCCGTCAAACTACACCTTGTGAAAACGGATATTTCTGAGGCGATGTGCTATACTTAAGTAGAAATAATTATGTTCGATGTTTCTCAATAAGTAAATAAACAGCTAGCGTTCTATGCTAATGCAGACTTTATACACAAATTCGTAAATATGTAAGTGTTAAAAATGTATTACCATCCAGTTTACAAAATTTATTCGCGCAATGATATGGGTTGAAAATAAGTGACTTACTAAACCAGCATTTCATCTATAATTGGATTGAAATAATCAAATATTATTTTATGGTCACTTTATTTACTTTTGCTATTTATTAATATGTTAACTATTTAAAATGTATGTCGTGTTTTACTTACGGTTTTGGACTTAATCTTGAGAGTCAAGTCACGCGGCAGTGCCATCCTAAACCTCACGGACAAAGAGTAGTAAAACTGAAACGAAAGTATGTACAGTTTTTTATTGCAGCAAGGGAGGAGTCGTAGTTATGTAGGTTTACGTTAAAGATGATCTCAACCATACACTTGTTACAAAATGTGTCTACTTCTTACTCCAAAGCCATGTACATGTCCACAATATTCTCCAACACATTGCTCAGGACGACTTGGTTTATTACGATTGAAGTGAAAACAATCATGTAATCCATTCTCCTGTCTATATCGAGAAACAATATAAATATGGTGTGAAAAATGATTGTGAATTAATTCGCAAAAAAAAAATCACCAGTGGGAAAGTAAACGTATTATGTAATTAACTAAACTAACATCTTAGTGACCGTATCAATATTAAAAGTATGTAAAATAACATTAAAACACAATGTAGCTCACAAGTAATACATAGTATTAAATTAGATTGTTTAGTGCGATGGCCAAGTCAATCTATTTATTTAAAACCTAAAACGATTTTAATATTGATATGGTCACTAAAAGATGTGTTAGGTAAGCTAATTACATGATAACTTAAGACAGAAGGAACCTTAAGTAGGGACTGAACAAATTTACCAACTTGGTATACCTTTTTTTTGTTCTCGGGAACCTTCCAAAGGTACCTGACATCGTGGGAGCGACGCCAGGTTACGTGGGATTTTTTCCGCACTAACACCCCCTCGGTGGCCGTCCTCGGCGCTGCGAAGAGGACTCCGGGATCTCCAAGGAACGCAACCGGAGTCCTCTAAGTGCATTGCCCAATCGGGCTCCACCCAGGTAATCGGCTGGGCCCACCGCATCATCTGGTCTTTACGGCGAAATGTGACCACACATACTGCCGTCCTTCCCAGGGTCGCCTGGCTGGACGGTTCGAGCTCCCACTCTCACTGCCCGCAACCCCGGAAGCCTTTTACATGAACCTACTATAGCCTAATCATTGGCATATCGATTTATTAATCAGATTAGTAGAATAAATCCTCCAAAGTCTATATAGCGACGGATTTTAATTAAACGCCGATAAAAATGTAAGTTGGAGCTAATTTGTAGCGGCGAATGCGCCCGAACGGCTGGCACTTTTGCAAGTCGACACGAACCGGTTTCCAAATGGTCAAATAGAGGATATTATATTTATGGAAACGTACGAATTTGTTAATAATCACTGTAGGTTTTAGTAATATGGAAGTAATACCACTTGTAGTAACAACCAGGTGGTAGAACTAGTGTAGTTCGACCGGGGTGGTACCACCACCACACTTCTAGCGTGAAGCAATTTGTGCGTTTCAGTGGAACGATTTGGTTGCCGGCTCACTTATTAATGAGGCGACCATCTCAGTCCTCGGGAATAGCATCGCATTTGTAATCGACTTCAGACGGATCCCTATTCTGTATAAAATTGCTCACAGACATCCATAGACGGCAGTAACCACTTTCTACCAGGTGGACAGCATGCTCTTTCGCTACTTTATCCAAAAAACGCAAAAGAGACTAATATATTTAATTAGCAAAAAGACTACGTTGGAACACATCGTGCGACGCCTTTTGATACATATGTTTTTAACACATGATAACAACTTCGCAAACACAGTGTTAGAACCAGCTGGGCAAACATTAACAACCTTCATTGCCACCGCATATATATCTGTAACTAGTGATCCCAAGCAGATTTTATCGAAACCAAAATAATATTATGAGAGCAGCACCGACATTTAGGTTTAAAAGTATCTAAGGCAATATTCTCTCCATATTGCCTTTCACTTACTTTGTATCAATCACAGGCAATATCGAGAGATTCTCTGAATAAGTTCAAGGCAATATCAAGAGATATTTTTCATATCTAAGGTTGTTCGACACATACTTAAGACGAATCGCAGACAACTTATGAACCTACAGTAGGATTTCTTCTGTGTTATGGGTAACGTAGACCAACACAAAAACACCCAAACCCAGATCAGAAGTCTAAATTAAATATCTTGATACCTATATGACCTTCCGTCATGGTGTTCATAATATCAACAGATAATTTGGACAAATCTAAAAGAATACTCGTATGGATGGAAATGCCACGCCGAGGAAAAACATCGCTAATCAATTCATTGTGTAACATATTTTCGTAATACGTTAAATTAATACCGAAACGTCGCGTTTCACAATTTTTGTATTCAGTGCAGCCAGCGAGCTAAGAGTCTTTGGCCTCAGATCAAAAACATGAGACAAACTAGGTAATTGTTCAAGTAACTCCATTTTAATATCAGGATATTTTTACCCGACTGCGTCAGGAGGGTGATGATTTTCGATCGTATGTATGTTTGTTTGTATGAAATGTATGAATGTCCATTTCTTTGGAACGCGCTACAGTCCAAACGGCTTGTCGGATTGTGATGTATTACATATCATTAGAATCGTCTCAGTTTGCATAGTGAAATGTAATGTTTAAAAATGCATTATATAAAATGAATAGTTTACAATTCTATAAAGGACATACAGACAAACATTATTTTTATATATAAAGATAATTAGTTATTAACTTGGTACTCCATTTTTGCTGTGCTTAATGGCCTTTTCATTAAAAATAATTATCATTTATTAAAGATATAAAAAGTGTTGTTTTTCACCTGGCTCTCATCACGTTTTTCTATTGTTATTACTCTTGCGAAGTAGCGATATATTCAGTCTTTCATTTTTGATCTCGGGTTATAACATTATTTGATTTAAATGATGAATGGGATTCGTTTATTAACGACACTAATTTATTAATCGATTAACCGTTCAAGGCAAACATGAGTAATCATCTTCGACTAGACGTGCAGGCATGCGTGCTACATGTATGTAAGATTTCCTAATAATATCACTTCATACTACACTCATAGACGCTTTCAACACTCATAGCCCCACACTAGGATTTTCTCCCGTGTCGTGGGTGCCATGGACACACAAAGACAAATACACAAACACCCAGACGCAGAACAGAAATCTAAACTCATCATTCAGATGCCTGTCTGGCCGGGAATCGACCCCGGGACCCACTTCGCGTTAGTTCGGTATGGTAACCGCTCGGCCACGCGGGTCGTCAAGAAAGAAAGATACTATATTAAAATCTAAGTTTCTGAAGACGTGTGTATGTTTGTTTGTATGTATGTCTATTTCTTTGGCACGCATTAGAGTCCAAACGGCTTGAAGGATCATGACGAAAACAAATCATTAGCATCGTCTCAGTTTTCAGATTAATATAGGGTAATATTAAAAAAAAATGGCGCCTGGAAATAGAAGAAAGGGGAGGGGGGGCGATTTTTTTTCTATTACGATAATATGGGTATCAATTGAAAGCTAGTGAATCGACCAATACAAAAATGTATATTTTATAATACTTTTACATGACTATTTTGACAAAACATACAAGTGTTAAATTAAATATATATATATCATTGTGAACAAATATTCCGTTTGAACCAGTCGGTTTTTTATGTTTTTTTTTTTTTTATAAATATGAAGTAGCAAACGGGCAAGCAGCCCACCTGATGGTAAGTGGTTACTGCCGACATGTTTTACCGATGTTACTAGTCTCCTCTGTGAAAATTTCAACTAACTATCACGGTTCATGAGAAACCGCCTGGTGACAGACAGACGGACAGCGGAGTCTTAGCAATAGAATCTTAAAAAGACCTCAATTCAACAATACCTATACATAGATATCTCGTATCAATTCAACGGAAAACACCGTTAGTTTAACGAGCTGTTAATTAGGACCGCATTAGGAATTAACGTCTCGATTAGATAATATCCGGTTATACGTCCACGTCGTGGAGGTACGTTAGTTCAACGGTTCTATGCACCACCCAGAAAAGTGCAAGTTAACATCGAAGTATTTTTAAAAGCTTTTATTTAACTTCCAATGTTTGTATGTAAGTATGTTTGGGTCAAATCTTGCAAGCTGAATTTAACCCATTTCTCAGGGTCCGATTGAGCTTAAATTTGGAACACACAGTAAGTTCTGATGTCAATGCAATTATATGTAATCAATATTGTTATAATTCCAAAATGGCCGCCGCAATAAAATGGCGGAATACTTATTTTTGTCAAACCCACACCATATGAGTACCAATTGAAAGAGCTTAATTTGTAGAATTCAATACAGTACGAAAAAAAGCTTGTTTTTAAAAATACCTTTTTATATTAATTATTCTACACTAATATTATAAAGAGAAAAGATTTGATTGTTTGTTTGAATTGAATAGGCTCCGAAACTACTGGACCGATTACAAAAATTCTTGTACCATTGGAATCCTACATTATCTCTGATGAACATAGGCTATATTTTAAAAGGAAAAAAAAAGCGAACCGTCTGAAAATTTCGATAATGTAACCCGATGTATGAAAAAACTATGCGTAGCGAAGCACGGGTAGTTCAGCAATTTTTTTATAAGAAAGAAGAAACAAACGAGCAAGCAGCCCACCTGATGGTAAGTGGTTACTGTAGTATGGGCATCTGAAACTTCATACAGAACAGGGGTTCTATCTGAAGTCGATCACAGATGCGTTGCTACTCCCGAGGACTGAGATAGTCGCCTCATATATATGTAAGTGAGTAAATTATAATTATACAGATGGAAACAATAATAGGAATGTTTACGCTCCCGCTACCTACTATTTGGTCTGTGGCCAGATTTTATTTATGGTTCCAAAGGAATTATAGTTAGTCTGTTGTCTACCGATGTTATATCGCTGATTGGATTGAATAGTGACACAACTCAAAAACGCAAATTTCACAAGTGAGATAAAAATTAAACGATGCTTTTTAGGGTCCTCCAAAGGGTAAAAACGGAACCCGGAAATTACTAAGACTCCGCTGTCCGTCCGTCTGTCTGTCTGTCTCCAGGCTGTATCTCATGAACCGTGATAGCTAGACGGTTGAAATATACACAGATGATGTATTTCTTTTGCCGCTATAACAACAAATACTTAAAATAAAATAAAAATTTAATGGGGGCTCCCATACAACGAGTTTTTGTTGAAGTCAAAATAATGAAGAAAATAATAATTACTGTCTTTAAAAGATTAAAATGTAAGTATAAGATTGATTTTACCCGCCTGTGTCAAAAATAGTGTAATGTTTATCGAGTGTATGTATGTACATACATACGTATATACAGGCGTATATATACATATGTATGTTTGTATGTCCGCTGCACGACAACACATAATAGGTACGCGTTACAGCCCTAACGGTGTGACAGAATGTCACATATATTATGCCATAACATTAGAATTCCCATTAACATTTTTTTTTAAATCTGCAGTTTTTTCGATGTCGTAAAATTTCGAATGACTGGTGTTTCTGGACCGATTTAAAAAATATTTTATTTATTTGATATAGTAACATTACGGAACATTTTGCATAAACGCAGGTGAAGAACACACGGCGCACAATCTACAATAAAAACCAAAACCTAAATCAATTTCTTTCTACATTATATTCCAAATAGAGAACATGTATTCCTACAAAGTATTGGATTATTCCATTGACCGGACAGAAGCTATCTATCTTTGCAAATGGCTACCCTCGTTTTCCAATTTACCATTGAAACGCCGTGATGGACGGCGGCATCCACTGTTGGATCGTTGAACAAATTGTCGTGCAATTTTCTTAAGATCCAACCGATCACAATGCGTTTAAATATAGACCTTGGGAAATATACCGATCTGTACTAATATTATAAAACAGTAGAGTTTGTTTGGATGTACGCGCTAATCTCAGGAAGAACTAGTTCGAATTGAAAGAAAAATATTTTTTCAATTCGAACTAGTTCTTCCTGAGAAGGGTGTTGATTTGTGTGAAGGGGAGGTGTTGAACAGTCCATTTATTGAGGAAGGCTAATACCGTTCTAATGTTATAAAGCTTAAGAATTTGTTTGGTTGAACGCGCTAATCTCAGGAACTACTGGTTTGAGTTGAAGAAATATTTTGGTGTCGAATAGTTCATTTATTGGGGTAGGCTATAGGATATATATAAACTCAATGCTATTTTTGTTTATTATTATACAGAAGCGGGTGAAAACGAAAGTCACAGCTAGTTATATATAAACTAAGGAAACGATTAGACTTATACTGGGATTTATAAAATACAGAAATAATAAACGAGCATGCCGATCACCTGATGCTAAGTGGTCACTGCCGTATGCGGTATGGTACGCCGTAAGCAACTTCATATAGAACAGGGGTTCCATCTGAAGTCGACCACAGATACGTTGCTACTCCCGAGGAATAAGATCGCCTCATATATAAGTGAGCCGGCAACCGCACGCTTCCACCGCACAAGAACTGCTTCACGCTAGACACAGGTGTGGCGGTGGTACCTGCCCGGTCGAACTACACTTCTATCTTTAAAATCTTCGATTGAAAGGCCTGAGGGGTCGATCAGGACGTCGAATTAGCATTTAATTTCTGTTTTACCCGACAGTAAAACAGGAATGAAATGTTTTATCCCCCAGAAGGGCAGAAATAAAACATCTTCAAGGGCACAGCGACCATCATAAAGACACGCAACCATCGTGCACAGTTAAATCATCTCGTCCGTCCGTCACGCGCGCACATATCTAATGGGTCAATTGGCTGTGAATTGGCAAACGGTCAAGATCGGCGGATTCGTGTGTACATATATATTAGGTTATCAGCGCAAAAGTGGTGTAAGCCACAATTTTTCATGATACATAATAAATAAATTATTATAAAAAGTATTTTTCAAAACAAACTTTTTCCGTATTGTATTGAATTGTACAAATTAAGCTCTTTCACGTGATACCCATATTGGATGGGTTGGACAAAAATATATATTCCGCCATTTTATTGCGGCGGCCATTTTGGAATTACAACAATATTGATTACATATAATTGCATTGTCATTAGAACTTAATGTGTATTCCAAATTTCAGCTCAATCGGACAATGTGAAGTGGGATAAATTCATCTTGCAAGATTTGACCTAAACATACATACAAACATTGCAAGTTAAATAAAAGCTTTTAATTAGAGTCCATTGCTTGGGTTTTAATTCCATGATTGAATAATACCATAATATTTATGAGATAAAAGAATATTTTAGTTAAATCGTATATTTGGCAGATTCTATTATTTCTTTCTGTTCTATTACGACTCAGCTACTGCTTATGGGCGCAACTTTAGCTTTGTGAAAAAGTTTTGTGGAAGTCACCGTAAAAAAATAGGCCTTGATTATTTTCTCGTCTTATAATAAGTAGTTGAGCACATAAACTCAGAAATTTGTCCACTTTTTAGGGATTTTTCTTTTCTTACTAACCCGTGCTTCTTACTCCGCCTGAAGTAGGAACCCAGTTTTATAAATATGCTACTGTAAATAATAATAATACCTACATAAAAAAGGTAAAGTGTAATGTTGAATGTTCTTAAGCGGCGATATTATCCGCTATCTAGGAAGCTAATATCAAAGTCTACACAGTTCGTGTACAAATGTTGCGCTGCACACGCGCTCTTGCCCGCCATATTTTACGCTCGTGCTTCCCTTTTGGACGTTTTAAGTTATGAAATATGAGCGATATACAGTAAATATAGTTGTAGGAGATGACCGTTGTATTGTTTTGAAAATTTGTATTTTATATTCCATTTTAATATTTTTATTTGAGTATTATAAATTATTCTTATTATAAATCATTCCGGTATCACTTTAAGTGTAAAGTTAGTTTTTACTTTTTGAGTTGAGTTTGAGTTGATACTATTTCATTCCATTCAATTACTACATGCCTCGCAAGTATTATGCACTAAGTAGAAATTGTATTTATAGCTGCTAGCTGCTCATATTTGTGCTGTACACTATCGGATGCACCATTAAATCGAGCAACGGGGTGTCCGCAACCGTCTCTCTTGATGCCCTAATGACTTTTGATTCGGTAATAACACATTACTGTCGAGAACTTCACATATCTCTTCATACTAGTATTTTTGTGATATTAAGTGATTGATAACAGCAATATATAATGGAAATATATACATATAGAATATAGTACGACCACCTGCAGATAAATCATTATTTGCAGCAGCAGTTAATTAGTTTATTACATGCAGCGATTTTAAATATTTGAATTGTATTTAAAACCGCTAACTCCTTACATTTGTGCCATACGATATCGGCTGCAGCATTAAATCGAGCAATTGGGTGTCCGCAACCGTCTTTCTTAATGCCCTAATGACTTTTGGTTTTGCTCGCTTTTCGCAGTTCAGTAACAACACTAACAACTCATTTCTCTTCAACCGCGCATAACTCTTGTTTCATTGTGCTTGTTTTCTTACCCGCTGCTAATCGGTCTGCCTCCTTATTTATCCTCTGACTTTGAACGTTTAACTTAGCAACTGGTTGGGCTACTTCGTAACTGTGAAGTTTGAAATATTGGCACAGAGGATGTTTAGTTATTACGTTGTTAGTGTTGCTTTCGTTTTGACGGTGTGTTAATTACAAGTTGACACGTTCGCTTGTAAGCTTCGATCGTTGTTTACGTTTTACCCATAGATTGCATGTACGTTGTACGTTTTTTTTGTTCTCGACGGGGAACCCTTAAAAGGTGCTAGACGCCGTGGGTACGACGCCCGGTTATGTGGGATATTTACCACACTAAAACCCTCCGGTGGCCGTCCTCCGCGCTATAAAGGGGATCCGGGATCTCCAAAGAAACGCAACCGGAGTCCTCTGAGCGCGTTGCCCCATCGGGCTCCACTCAGGTGAGCGGCTGGGCCCACTGCACCATTTGGTTTTTACAACGGTATGCAACCACACTTATTGTCGTCCTTCCTGGGGACATTGTACTTTTCGTTTTTGTTTTCGATGGGCGAAAACATAAAAACAATAATATTTGTTTTGAGAAAGAGTTTTCAAGTGGGCAGGGGTCTGCTAGTTTTTTTATAAAATTGAATTATCCAATGAACATGCAGTCCACCTGATGTAAAGTGGTCACTGCCACCCATGGACATCTATAGGATACTTCATATAGAGCAGGAGTTCCACTTGATATCAATTATTGATGCGTTACTACTCCCAAGGATTAAGATCCCCATTCTTATACCGTTCAGCAGTGAGAGTGAGCAGCGTTACTGGGTTGATTGTTTATAGGGGATAATTATATGAGGTACTTTCTCCAATTTATTCTCTTCTTTCGTCCGCCGGAATAGCATCGCATAGTGGTCGACGATAGATAGGACAACAAATCGGAATGCGTTAAAGATGTCCATAAAGGCAGCTGTGTTTTGGATGAAGTGTGTTGGTCTGTCACCAACTTTATCTGTAGCCAATCTTAGTTAAAACTTATCCAGGATTCATTACTGACGTCCATAAGCGACAAAGCCCACTTATTATCAAGTGGACTTGTTCATTTTGCTACTTCTTATTAACTTGACCAAATGCAGGCCGTTTGTGTTTCTTTAACGCCTTAATTGCACAGTACCAATTCACATTTAACCTTTAACCCTAACAATTCCAAGTTTGCTCTATATGCATAATATCTGAATCTCTCAATCCGGCGCCATATCTCACCACAATATCGGCTATCGGCAAGTTTAACCCTAAGGTCATCGCAGCATCGGTACATTTAAATTTCTCAGCCGGGTATAAACAGCTGATATCTGATTAAAGACCGGTGGATAATATCGACATTTCTCAATACTACTGGTTCTCGAAATCAAGCTATGCTGTGTGAGAAATGTTTACGCCTCTACAAACATATTTTTATTTTTTTCTATTACTTATAAATTTAATTAGGATTGAATTTATATAAGATAAAATACCGATATAAATAGATAAAATACGTATTTAAGATGTTAACAAACAATACAAACTAATTGTTCATCTTAACAGTCGTCAATCGACCGCAAAATGAACCCAAATAAAAATTAAAGTTTATTATCAACGAATATAACATGAATAGCTCTAAATTTCTCTAGATTATATTTTATTTTGATAGGATGTATAATTTGAAAACATTTTTTTTACTTAAACAAAGCGTAATATATATTTTTCATCTCTACATTTATTTTCGAGACATTTGTGGAATGTCCAATATACTAAAAAAAATTTTTTCACATACATACCTATCTAAACTTGTACGTTTTACAGTGTTGTCAACAATGAAAGATTTACTTATGCCACATAAATATATGCTCCCTAATATATCTTCTTGCACTTATTAACTTGAACGATGCCAAATCACAGAATTCAGAATTATTTGTAAACAGGAATCCGAAGTTTTCGCTTCACGTGTTGATTCATTATAAGAAGTTATGTTACGTATGTGATTTCAACGCTTGTAAATATATTGTGATCATAAATATATAACAAGTATATTTAAGGAATATAAAATTGTCTTTGCCTATTTAAATAAAATAACATATTTTCGAGCTATGCGTGAGTTCATCCCTCGAACTTCAACAAAAATCGTTAGTAGGGGCAAGGGTCTGTTCAACCTGTGTTATCGCATCTGTGACCAACGCAGCATCTGTTTGTTAAACTGCTGTTTAGCGGATATTTCATATACATCTACACGATCCGATAGGGCACTTGTACTGACCATTTTGGTTTCGACTAAAGACCGGACTATATGTATTTTGAAATTTTAATGACAATTGAGTGAATATATATTCTCTTATTGTTATTATCATCAGTTGATAGAACAGTGTAGTTCGATCGGTGAGGTGCTACCGCCTATTTCTAGCGTGAAGCAGTTTTTTGGAGAGTACTTATAGAAGAAATAAATGGGCTATTTTGTAGTTTTGAAACAATTGCCTTATTGATGCCACGCTTTTTAACTCGCTTTTATTAGCTTCGGTTGTATGTATGTAACGGAATCTTTGAGCTCAATTTTCACTAGTTTCTAA
>DWNE01005330.1:0-14096 GCA_018249875.1 Cecropterus toxeus | reverse complement strand
ATATGAATTTTTGACAAAATAGTCAAGTATTACAATATTAAAAATTTAATAGCCTATGTTACTATAAAAACTGAGACGATTCTAATGATATGTCACACGTCACAATCCGTCAAGTCGTCGGGGCTGTAGCGCGTGCCGAAGAAATGGATATACATACAAGCAAACATACATACATTCATACATACATACGCTTGAAAACATTACCCTTGTTCTGACGCAGTCGGGTAAAAATAACCTTTATAGGTGTTAGCATCAGTTTAGTTCAACCGGGAAAGTACCACCGCGACATCTATTTCTAGCGTGAAGCAGTTCTTGCGTTTTGGTGCAAGTGTGCGCTATCCGGCTCACTTTTGTATGAGACAACTATCTTAGTGCTTAGGAGTAGCAGCGCATCTATGTTGATTGTTACATGGCTCATAACCATTAAGACATAGTTCTAATCGTCCCATAAAAAAACTCTTGCTGTAAAATGTTGCTGCATTAAACACAGACCCTTATTGTCGAAAGTGTCGCTTAAATAATGTCTAATGATATTCATAATTTGCGTAGGATGTTCTCACCATACTATAATCCGATTTGACGGATGCGTAAATAATAAATATTTGGGATATTTAAATTAGATTTCTAAGTTTGGTGTTGGCAACCATAATACATGAAACCTACAACAGTCATTTATAATTCTGTGTACATACAACAATAATAAAATGACCACGTATACCGTAAATATTTGCAAAAACGTACCTTTAAATACATAGATATATTACACCAGCTGTTCCCCGCGGTTTCACAAGCCACTATATAAGAAAAATAAACATATGATGTTGTTATATAGCCTACAACCTTCCTCAATAGATGGACTATTTATATAAAAAAAATAAACAATTTTTCAATCCAAACCAGTAGTTCCTGAGATAAGCGCGTTCAACCAAAGAAACTCTTGAGTTTTATAATTTTAATAGGTATTATAATTACATGTTCTAGTTATATTACCTACTTATTATGTATATAAATTATACCTATATTAATTATATCTATCGAAATACATAAGTGTGGCGGCGGTAGCTAGGGATGTGAAAAAATGGTCGATTATTTAATAAATCGATTTTTTTTTTAATAATCGATTGTTATAAATCGATTTGTTGACCATAAATAATCGATTTTAAGATTAATGTATTTTTTATTTATTTTTCGATTTTTGCCGTAAATAATACATCGATTTTCGGAAAATCGATTGTTTAATTATAATATAAAATCGATTAATATAAAAATCGATTTATGCCCAGCCAAGTAACATCCCTAGCGGTAGCTGTACTGGTTCTACCTTTCCTTTATCTAAAATGAAACCAATGTTACTAAAATATGTGTAACTCTTGTTAAAGTTCTCTCTCTGGGCAAGTAAGCGGTAACGGCAAAGTTAACTGAGTCCACTGAGGTTGTTCAAACTTTTTACTTTTATCGTCTATTCCAAAGAACTTAAAGGCGATAAAATAATACAAGCACTAACTTTTATTAATGACGGAATCCGAGAATTCTTTTCTGGATTTACGATTGGATCCGTAATAAATTTTATAATCCGCATCCATTCCTATTGTTCAGAACTACCTTGTATACCTATATAAAAGAATACACACTAGCTTATTCCCGCGTCTTCAGTCACCTTACCTCGGCAAAGAGTATCTTATGTGATTCGTTGCCAAATTTCAGCGGAATTTGACCAGTAGTTTTGCATGAATGAGTAAAAAACATACATACATCCTCAAAATCTTTTGTATTTATAGTATTAGTAAGATATAACACCCCATTACCTATTACTAGCGTTAAACAGTTTAGTGCCTTTGGTAAGAGCGTGGCTGCCAGCTTAATTTCACATGAAGCGATTATTTTGTCCGCGAGATTTGCAGCACCTGCAACTTTTAGTGGTACCCCTGTTTAATGTGGAGCTGGTTATAGATGTCCATAGACAGCAATGAATTACCTGCAGGTGGACTGCATGCTTGTTTATATTTTAGAAATAGCAACGTGCATGCATCATGCACCCGCATGCATCGTAATAAATAAGTAGCTGCCGCACTAGGCCCTGTCGTCAAGGTCCGATAACTCAATTGAAATGCCTCCGGTAGGTACAATGCTGTATTCTTGCTACAGTTATGGAGACATCGCCGCATCCAGTGTTGTTCTGCAGGGTTCTTGAATACTATAGCTTTACATTGTATATGGTCATATGTATATGTTTCATTTAAATATCTTTTTTATATCCCCACATATCTACAGACATAACAGATAGTTTCTAGATAAATATCGGCATAAAGCGTGCTCTGAACATCTCTAAAAGTTACTGCCACTAAATTCTAGAACTGGTTCTCAGATAAGCTAACGTCGAAATAAATAACTATATTACAGGTTGTTTAAGTTTCTAATATTTATAGATTCTATCTACACTGAACATAATTATATCTAAATTGAAAATCCTAAACGAGATTTCGATTTAATTTATTCGTGCGAACACAATTTGTTATCAAACGTTACTGAACGATTATTCTATGTTCAATTTTGCAGACTGGAATAAAATTTTTCAAACAAACACTGTACATTAATTAACAAATAGCCCTAAGGTAAACAGGCCAAATACAATGATTTAGTGGTTTAATATAGGTTTTAATAAACGTGTAATAAAGTTAGGAGACAACTACTTCGCAAAAATCCGCGATGAACTAATAGTACAACCAGTAGGTACGCGATAGTTTAGCATTACGCGAAACGCGACACATCACATCTAATTTACTTAAAATCGTATTTTTTTAAGCTAAATAGTCTTTTTATCCGACTGAGTCAGAAGGAGGGTAATGTTTTTCGGGCGTATGTATGTTTGTTTGTATGCATGTCAATTTCTTTGGCACGTGCTACAGCCCAAATGGCCTAACGGATCGTGACGTACTGGTATGACATATCATTACAAGCATCTCAGTTTGGAGACTGGTATAGGCTAATAATTTTTAAAAATGGCGCCTGCAAATAGTGGAAAAGGGGGGGACAAGGGACGACTTTTTTACGAATAACTACTTTATGGGTATCAAATGAAAGCTAGTAAATAAATCGTAGAAAATAAATGTCTTAAACAAAAACTCATATGAAGTATTCAATTTAATATATAATTATGAACAACAAAAATGTTTGAATTTTACTAGTTTTATATAATTGTCGCAAACGAAGATACACTCCATCTGGGCTATGGTCACGCCCATGAAAATCTGTACGCAACTTCATTACACTTGTTTAATGTACAGCTCTTTAGATGTCCAAGTCTCATAGAACGAGTATAATTCGACTGAGGAAGCACGGATGTCCATAGGCAGCACTAGATAGTGGTAATCACCGATCAAATGGACGATATTCTCGTTTGCTGCGATTTTATATAAGAAAGTTTTACATACATTTGCACACTGTTGTTCATTTTTGGGTTGTTTTACCTAAAGGATAAAAACGGAACCATATTGTAACGTATAAGTTCACTGTCCGTTTGTCCGCCTGTCTGTCACCAAGCTGTATTTTATGAACCGTGATAGCTAGACAGTTGAAATTTTCACAGATTTCATTATGTATTTCTGTTGCCGCTATAACAAAAAATTCTAAAAACAGAATAAAATAATTAAGGGTGGCTCCTACACAACAAAAGCGTTTTTAGCCGTTTTAAAAAAATAATGGTACGAACCCTTCGTTCGCGTGTCCGACTCGCACTTGGCCGGTTTTGCCCTGTATTACGTGAATGAATACTAAGAATTCTAAAAATTAATTCCATAAGCCTTAATACGAAAGCTTTAACCAAAAAATACAAGGACAGGTAGGCATAAGCGAAGTGGAAGACGAAGTTTAGTAAAATATGCAACGTACCTCATTATTCAGTGGATCGCCTCATTATTTCTGGGTCAGTTAATCCGGGCTTACACTCCGCTTTTTAATTGTACCTCCTCTGTCTGACCCTCGTCGAGGTCGCTTGTTTTTCAGAATTTGCCGTCTCGTTAACCTCCCTACTTATGATTGTATAATTGATAAGCGAGTAGAAACGAATTTGGAAACAATAATTTATTGGGTAAGTCATTGTTTTACAAAACTTTATCCAAATGTATAGTAGAATTATGTAGATCACTAGGTGCTAGAACCGGTGTAGTGAGGTACCACCGGCAAACCTTTGTCTAGCCTGAAGCAATCGTTGCGTTTCGGTGGAAAGTTGTATTTGCCGGCATACTTTTATATGAGACGACTATCTTAGTTCCCCAGAGTAGCAATGCATCCGAGATCAACTACAAATAGAACCTCTAGTCTATATAAAGTTGCCTACAGATGTTCGTGGGTGGCAGTAACCACTTATCATCATGTAGACTTCATGCCCGTGTGTGTGCTGCTTTATCTGAAAAAAACGTATCAACATCTAATGATATTTGTATGTGCTTTACCATACTAACTTCTATTAATTCGTTTTCCGGCATTAAAAATTACTGAAAGTATGTCTTTTACCATTTAAAATTTTAAATATTTACTACCTCATGTTTATTACTTCGTACAAAAAAAAAGTACAATTCTTGGAAAGGTCAATTGGACAGATATGACAAGATATAATCCGTGTCCTAATTAAGGTTTAGAATGATAATGTTTTACGCGGACATTAACACGTTTTTAATATCCTCATCATATATTTTAAATGAAAAATAAAAGCAAAACGAATAAAACTCAAGCAATTTTAATTTCAAGGAATAGTTTCTAATCTTTGATAAGGTTGTAATCGGGCGGATGTGACAGGACTTAATCCGAGGTTTAATTAAGGGAGCTTTCGTACCTTATGTTGCCAGTTTATATAAAATAATGTACTAAAATAAATTAACACTTTTAGATTTTGTATAATATAAAATTTGAACTTTCTAATACCTATGCATAGAATTATAATTAAAATGAAACAGTGTATTTATAAGTTTTGAAAAAAGTGTCTTAAACTAGTCGTGTCTAGTAACTTTCTTTAGTTTTTAGAGAAAGTAAAGGAAGGCGGTAGAACCTCCTCATCTGAGATTCTATCTGAAGTCGATCACAGATGCGCTGTTACTCCCGAGATGGTCCAATCATATATAAGTGAGCCGGTAACCACACCCTTCCACCGGAACGCTAGAACTGCTTTACGCTAGAAATAGGTGTGGCGGTGATATTTCCCCAGCCAAACTAAATTGGTTCTACTACCTGAAGAATTTTGTATTTAACATTTCTGTACGTTTATTTCGAAGTCCTGCACTAATTCACGCCCAGTATTTAGTACAAATCTTTTCAAAACACAAAACAGTTACATAAACTAATTCCCCAGCCAATATGTATGAAACTTTTGGGGTTAACGCGATGCATACCGCGTACCACTAAAGTGGCGAACTTCCAAACCTAACGAATTACTTTGGGGTGTTGTTCTACCCAGTTCTCATTCCAACGATATATTGCCTTAACATTAAAACAAGGAAAAAATAGTTGAATGTGTTCTTTCTTAGTAAAAATACCCACTTTTTTTAAACGTCTACGTCAGAAGGGTCTACGTCTACGTCTGTATTAGAACGTATGTATGTATACTTGTATGTCCATTTCTTTTACACGTGTTACAGCCTAAAGGACTTAATGGATTGTATCAAGAAATGTATTACAAGGTGCAGCAGACGGGGATGTAAAATGTACGATAACATACAACAACATATATATAAAATCGCTTGTATATATATATATATATATATATATATATACATATTTCCTAATTGTGGCACCTATTTTTCTCTTTACAGTTTAAACAGTTGTTGTTTTATTGTTTTTTATAATTATTTACTTATTATCGTATTATTAAACGAGTATACAGGCCATTTGATATCCACATTGCTCCATTTTTCCCCTATTTTCAGGCGCCATTTTTTTTATTATACAGCCTATGTCACTCCCCAAATTGAGACGATTCTAATGATATGCCATATGTCACAATCCGTCAAGCCGTTTGGGCTGTAGCGCGTTCCAAAAAAATGAACATACGTGACGAACATACATTCAAACGCTCTTAAAACATTAGCCGCCTTCTGACGCTGTCGGATAAAAAGATAACGCCTCTTGAATAATTGTGTTGTAAGAGATCCTATCCTGTATCACCTAGCCTCCTTCCTCATCTCCCATTCATCCTAGATCCGCGAGTTAGCAAAATGTTTGCTTAAACTTTATTCGAAACTATATAATATTGTATATTAGTTCGCTCATTGCAATTCTGAATCCTTTGCTGCGAATCAGGGGAATTATAGTTGAATTTTCTCATTACGAAAGTAATATAGATATAGATGAAACGGTTTTACCGCAGTGTTGCGGTAGAGTGTTCTCTTTAGATATTTTATATCGTACCACATTTATACTGTAATACCCGTGTTCTACAGTAAGATGACCACTGTCTATATCTAGAAATAAATAAATATAACGGTGTAACTTTTCTACGGCAACTTGAAACATAGGAACGAAGCACTGAAAACACATTCTAAAACGCGTGTTACCAAGAAATTATTTTGAAACGATTCTAATGATATGTCACATGTTACGATCCGTCACGCAATTTAGGCTGTAGTGCATTGCAAAGAAATGGACTTACATACATACAAACATACATACATACATACGCTTGAAAAACATTACTCTCCTTTTGTCGCTGTCGGGTATGAATATACTTGATACTCCTTAACTAAATGATGTGTTCGTTTCTCTTTGACCCAAAAACTACTGGTCGTATTTTTCTGATCTTTAGCATACAAATATTTATCACATATATTAAGACATACAACAATCATTATCGTGCTAAGCGTGACCAAAAGGGGCAGAGCCGGGAGAATGAGCTAGTAAATAATAATAATGTCTTTGAATCATAGCGTAAAGTCTAAAATAATAAAAATACAAGGATTAAGAAGTTACCAGAATCTTAGGAATCCGTATCCAAAAGGTAAAAACGGAACCCTATTTAAGACCCTATTTATTTAAGACTCAGCTGTCCATCCGTGATAGCTAGACAGTTGAAATTTGTACAGATGATGTATGTATTTCTGTTGCTAAAAACAGAATAAAATAAATATTTAACGGGGGCTCGCATACAACAAACCCTTTGTGCGCTAGGCCGACTCACACTTGGCCGATTTTATTTGTTACATTTTTGTTATTTATTCATTTGTTCATTATAAAGTAGTTAATGAATCATTGAATTATTTATGGCATATAATATTAAGACAATACTCAATTCAATCACCTTAGTTTTACAATGTCATTAAGACTGCCGATCAATATAACCATTACGGTCTTCGTAAATGGTCATCAGAAAGCAATTCAGCGGAACATTAAAGTAGGCCGAAGTCCAGAGCAATAAAACAATGTGCCCACATAAAAATAACTACCAAAATTTTCATCGGCCCATAAAGCGACGACATTGCGTCACCCCTTTAATCTCGTAAAATTTATGATTCGGTTCAGGCTGTACGCGACGAACGCATTATTATTTTAGGGCTTAAACAGACTTACGTTTTTTTGACGTACGATTGTGCGATTTTTCATCTTGTATTAGAAAATTTTATAGGTTAAATATTTTGAATTTTTGGTATTTCTGCGGTTTAAACAGCTTCAAACTGGATGAAATCGGTGTCTGTTTACATGTTATATATATATACTTCAATATTTAATATATGTGTGAATCAGATGTAATTAACATCGGCCAAGTTCCGGAGTTCCGTTTGTTGTATAGGAGCCTCTCTTAAAAATATATTTTATATTGTTCTTAGTATTTGTTGTTATAGCGGCAAGAGAAATACATCATTTGTGAAAATTCCAATTTTGTAGCCATCGCGGTTAATGTGATCCTAGTGACCGACAGACAGACAGACGGCCAGATGGACAGACGGACAGCGAAGACTTTGTAATCGGATTCCGTTTTTATAATTTGCATACGGAACTCTATCAAAACTACAAAAAAATTGCTAGCTTTTATTTCGTGGTTGTGAGTCTTTCAGTGAAGATCCCAAAATCTAACTGCGTCTGATCTGCACGCAAGTACAGGACCAACAATAAGGACGTTATTAAGATTATTGTTCTTGATAATATTAATATCTGCAAGAATTGCAATTTGTTTACATTATGGTTATTTCGACGTAATACCCAATTACGTCGAAAATAGCCGAGCTGTCAGATAACATACATATTTGCAGTAAAATAGTTAATCTGCATGAACCCTTAAGAGTGATCTATTTATTAGGTCGTGGGCCGCTGGTGAGGCTATAAACAATCTATTAATAAATTAAGCCCATCCTTCCTTTGGGATGAACCGTCCGTGTTGGACGTGCTACAAATATCGTAATATTTCTATGTATTTACGCGTCCAAACTATTTTATGGCAAACAGGGTAAATGTGTCCAAAAATGGGAACAAACAAGACAATTACTCAAACATTAGTCACGAGAAGTTGGTCTCGCTTGTGCATTGAATTATTGATTAGTAAGTCACTTACGTGGCAATGGGCCGGCCACATCGCTCGAAGGACCGATAACCGATGGGGAAGAAAGGACCTCGAGTGGCGACCACGTTTAGGCAAAAGGAGGTCGCCCCCGACCAGGTGGACCGATGACCTAAAGAAGATAGCGGGAAACCGTTGGATTCAGAAGGCACAGGACCGATTGGAGTGGCGCCATTTAGAGAAGACCTGTGTCCAGCAGTGGGCCTTGAAAGGCTGATGGATGGAAGTCACTACTTAACTATGAAAACATCATTAAAAATTTAGTGACAGGATTTACAATGGAGACGTTGCGGTGTAACCGAGGTAGCAGTCTTGAAAATTATTAATTTCATCACAATTCTCCATTATCCTTGAATAGAATATTAAACGGCGTTCACCGAGAGCCATCTAATAGATCTTTATTCAATTTACCTACTTTACGTCGGCCATTTTGCACGACCGCCGTCCATTGGCCGATTTGAATTTGGAATGAGCGCGTGGGCATAGGCCCCATCAATCATTGGACCGCGCTGCCCGGTCCCTGACGCACACAAATTATGATTGAGATTTATGCTCCAGCTTGAAGCTACGTCTGTAATGACGATCGTGTATGCGTAATATTAAAGTCGTGGTTCAAGTTCAAGGCAAGTACGGAAAATACAGTTTTCTCTGGTTTATTGTACAGGAATACAGGGAGGCTATCAATTATCATACATCTTATTTATCTGAAAAATAAATATAAAAGTCCTATAGAAATGGCCGTTTATTTTACTTCATATCGAATTCAAATTTTCATATTAACTTAAATTTATATATAGCGTTCAAATTTTGTGAGGAGGTATGTATGTTTATCACTCTTTCACGCAAAAACTACTAGTCGGATTTTGCTGATATTTGGCAGACACATAGTTTGTGACTTAGATACATATACATTCACAAGAGAATATTCATTATGGTCGTATACGTGAGCGAGCGGAGAATAACTAGCAAAAAACGGCGTACGTAATGACGTATAATCGAGAAAAACCAGAAAAGCTTACGTTTGGAATCTAAATTAGGAAAATATTGAAAAAAAAAAACGGTAGAATCACAAAATGTATCTATATCACCTATTTTTACCCTACCGTTGTACCACAAATACCAGAAAATCAATATATTTTTTCTTAGGTATAGAAATAAGTATTATCTTAGCTGTTTCCGCTAACTCCTTTCCTATGATAATGCATGTGTTATAGGTTACGTAGGAATCCCGTCCTACATGGTATAGGCGTTATGGATATATTACTGCCACTCTGCTGAACATTTGACTTCTGTTAAGTGAAAAGGGGTTTAAGTCATAGTTTAGCTCTAAAGACAGCTTTAGACGTGTAATATTCACGTTGTATTCTTTCACAGACTGAGATGTTTCTAAATATTCTTGAAATCGTTTAAACAAAATTACACTTACATAAAAATCCTATTAGACACACTTTAAAACCGTTACGATACCTCATATTTCAATGTTACCAAGGGAACAGTTTGGCGAAAATCGATTTCACCGCCAGCGTGTACGAATTTTAATTTTCGTACTTTGAACATTACGTAAGTTTTATATTTTGGGATAACGTGAAGTAAGAAACTCAACGTATCAGGTACTATCGAATAAATGGCGTTGAAGATGTGTCTGAAGTGAGTTGCATTGTTGGGTTATCTGGAACGACGTTCTAAAGCTTCGGAACGATAGGCGATAACTAGCGTAAGTTGACCCACCTTCCTATCAAGGCTTTGTGTGCTATCAGTTGAGTATGTGAGCACCTTGAATTATCACAGCTCACGCTTAAATGGTCAAAGATCCTTGTGGCTTATATAACGTCAATGGTTATATTGGCCCGAATATTGGCGCTATTCGTCATATTATATAATGGACGGGTTGGGGTTAGGTGTCGCCGGATGTCGTCATCTCGCCAAACTTTGTAATAACTTTCACTGAAGTTAAGTCTGTGATATGATCTTCGTTTTCGTATTTTCGTTGCTATCATCATTGATCGATAGAATACGTAGAATACGTCGTGATCGTTCACAAATATCTGTGAATAACCCTACATATGACAGGCTACCTTTAGGTGAATAAGGTGTACTACATAGGACCTAGGTTGTAACGTCCGCCATATCTCCGCCCTTCACCTCCTTCAAACGAGAACGCAGTAGTATTCACCACTGTAAAAAGAAGAATAGTCATTTAATCATGAATGAATTACATTACTTAATATCATTATGTTTTCTGGAGTGAAGAGTGTGGTAATGGAGATATACTTATCCAAGGCACTCCAAATTAGTTCAAAGGGTCCGTAACAGCGCATCTCTGTCCAACCTCTATTTTTCTGTAAATTAACTGATATGTTTCAATGATTACATAGGTGAGCATTCAGTACACAACAAAATTACCTCAATCGAACTATTTAGTAGTCACTATTATCTAAAATCACTCAGAGTATTAGCTAAGCTAAAGCAACACCAGATCGTGCGGAATAGGAGTATATTTCCATCTCTGAATGAGATTAAGCTTCCTGAACACTAGCCGTTTTAGAAACAATAACAGTAGTTTCAAGTTATATTTTATTAAAAATGTTGATTTGTTTTAAATTCAGACATAACGGAATCCTTATAGTTTACACTATGTCTTATACCGTCTACATGGCTACATGACATAATTTTGATTATAGAAAAAAAGGTCTATTATTTGTTGGTACCTTTAATTTTATCTTTGTTTTTTTTTTGCTTGTTTATTATTTTTAACTTTTTTAATGTTAATTTTGGTTATGATTAAAATAACTCATGATAAAAGAAGAAATGACCATCTTTAAGAAACATTAAGAAATGACCATCTAAAGTAATATTAAAAACATTTAGAATAAACAACCCATTCCCTTAAAAATATTATGATTTAATTGTAATGCTTTTTCGTAATCCTAATCTTTACTATTGAGATCGTGTATTTTATATATGCACATGCAATAAACCGCGGCGTGTTACGCGCCTAGTGTACGGGAAGCCTATTCAGATGCGCAAATTCGAGGGTGAGGATGAGTCCCTGAGTCGCTCGGTTCGCAGTATCGCTGTATCTTGTAGACGGCTTAACGCTGCGGATACCGATGCTGTGCGCTGAAATTTACTGATACTGAATACCACGCTCGTTTGTGTTGTTTATATGTTTGTTCATAACATGCAAATCATAAGAAGATTTTGTATATATCAATAGAAGAATAATAAACAACAAAATACTAAAGTTAACTAATTTATAGTAACTGTAATTTATATTTGGATGATTGGGGTTGGTGGTTGAGTTTGGTTTAGATATAGAGATATGATTCAAGTAAGCACTAGTTATAATATTAACTTAGTTTCTTACCAAGGATGAGTTTTCAGAATGAAAATAATACAACCTTAATTAACCATATTTTATAACATACATGACGATTTATCTTTCTTTGGATGACTAATTTGAATAACCAACTTATTTTATTAACAGTCTTTTCAATTGTAATTACCGAATTGTCAATATTTAAAAAGTCGGTATAAGTACTAACTAACATAATAAATTAATTAATTTCAACTACTCTTTGCTTAAAACCTTTAAAACATTTTAAGGTAATGTCGCAACAAATTTGCGAACAAAATGACAAAGTAAACAAACTCGAGCGAAACTATCTAAAAAATATCGATCCAACACAGCTTCCGATGCAGAAGCCATTCGCCATTACGATACCCCGAGGCGGCGACGAGCAGATAAATATTCATGAGAATAATTCGACAGATTCCCTTAACGATAGCACGTCAAAAAGCGAGCAAACCCGAAGCTGAAGCTAGCTCACCGATTCGATTACAGAGTTGGTGAAACAATGCTATTTTGACGCAATGACTGACTTGTTTTGAAATTTGTGTAAGGTATGTCCCACATGTGGCGTTTTAATTAAACTCAACAGATACAGACGACCCGCGTGGTGCAGCGGTCACCATACCGGTCTGCCGCGATGGATCCCGGGTTCGATTTCCGGCCAGACAGAAATATGAACGATGAGTTTAGATTTTTGTCCTGTGTGGTGTTTGTGTTTTCGTCTTTGTGTCTATGGCACCCACAACACAGGAGAAAATCCTAGTGTGGGGCTATGAGTGTAGAAAGCGTGCGTGCGTGTTTTATATTTATTATTTTGATCTATCTGATAAAAAAAATGCGTGATCTATTAAAAACGCATTTTTTATCAGATTGAGGAAGCAAACGAGCATGCAGTCGCCCCGATGGTAAGTGGTAACTGCCGCCCATGGACATCTGTAAGCAACTTCATGTAGAACAAGGGTTCTATCTGAAGGCGATCAAGATGCGTTGCTAGTCCCGAGGACTGAGATGGTCGCCTCATATAAAAGTGAGCCGACAACCACACCCTTCCACCAAAACGCAAGAACTGCTTCACGCTAGAAATAGGTGTGACGGTGGTACTTCCCCGGTCGAACTACACTGGTTTTACCTCCTGGAAAAATTATAAAACCAAAATAAAATAAATATTTAAGGTGGAGTTCCCATACAACAAAAACGCCTATAAAAAACAGATAATGATACGGAACCGTTGGTGCGCGAGTCCGACTCGCATTTGACTGTTTTTTTCATCTTGTACTATTAATATAATAAAGGCGAAAGTTTGTGAGGATGTGTGTGTCTTTCACGCATAAACTTCTACTCGAAATTTGACAAACAGCTTAACACATACGATAGGAAACGTGAACGAAGCAGGCGAAACCGCGGGAAAAATGTAGTATTAAATAAATTCAAATCCCGTGTACTAAAGTGATCAACTTGTCAACATGACGAGCAAAGAATTCCCGGTTCAATGCCAGCTAGACGTCTGAATCGTGAAATTAGATTTCTTTTCTAAATCTGGGTCTATGTGTGCGTCCACGGTAGCCTTCACACATGTAAAACTGGTGTAACTATTTGAATCAAAGGTACCATTATTTTTGTCATTATTTGTCATTATTCTCAAAGACTTAGGTAATAAATAAGATTTAATAGGTATGTAGTTGTTTTTATTGAATTATGAAATTGTCTAAACTACATCGTTTCACGATTAATTGACTAGGCCTCATAGTGAGTGGACATAATAAAGCTATTATTGTAGGCAATTTCGGAATAAGAGGGCAATAATAAAAGGTTTTCAAGATAAAGTGTTTTCGAGGTCAACAGGACTGTTTTCAATATAATTGTATAACCTTAAATGTGTAGGGAATATTTAAATAATAAAAACGTAATATTTATGTAGAGTTTATTGATGTGAAACGTCTATAAACGCAGGTTAATCTGCTGTACCATTAGTACGAGTTTGTCTTGTTTTTCCAGGCAAGATTGAGTCTTGTTTCTGCCCATACATCTACATGAAGCGCCCCTAGCGGCTTGTTTTGGGACTAAAATTTACAAAGGACATTTTTGGCAGAAACAAGACTCAATCTTGTCTGGAAAAAACAAGACAAACTCGTACTAATGGTACTGATTGTAGGCATGGCGGTCTATTTATTTTTGCGCCATCTATTACCTATTGTCGGAACTATT
>DWNE01005329.1:0-14097 GCA_018249875.1 Cecropterus toxeus | reverse complement strand
ATGAGTTTAGATTTCTGTTCTAGGTCTGGGTGTTTGTGTATTCGTCTTTGTGTGTCCATGGCACCCACGACACAGGAAAATCCTACTGTGGGGCTATGAGTGAAGAAAGCGTTTATGTTTAAGAGCAACAAGCCCACATTCTCCATCTAATGTGGCTTTCTTATGACCACCAAAAATACCAGCTTACACGTTGACTCTATGTTAAACTAACGTTTGGACTGATGCTTAAAGAAATGAAAAATAATTAAGCATTTAAACCGCACGGTCCCCTAGTTTTAACGCCGAATGCTAGAAATATGTTTATATATTGGCTGTTATAAAATTACAGATGTTTACTTCATTTTTAACTGTTTTTATTGGCTATATTTTATGAACTAAGTATATAAAAATCTAGGTCTATATTATTACGGCTAATTAATGCTAAATCTATTTAAAACTCTGTCTTCTTTTCCATGTATTAATTTTCAGTATTTTTTTAAATTATGCATTTATTCTAATATTTTCATTAAAACTCGTTTAGGCGCTTTCTACACTCATAATTACACTAGGATTCTCCTGTGTCGTGGGTACTACGGACACACAAAGAAGATTACACTAACACCTAGACCCAGAATATAATTTAAATTAACCATTTAGATGTCTAATCGGGAATCGAATCCGGAACCCACTGCATGTCACACCGGTGTGGTGACCGCTCTGCCATTCGGATCGTTGTCATAATAAAGACATTTTCTATTATAAATAGATAGATTTCGCTGAAATTACAACGCTGTGTAATATAGGTAAATTTGTATAACCTTCTGAAACGTTAATAATGCTTGTCAATATAGATTATATTGTCCCGGATATCATGGTTCACTGGCTCAGAAGATATGTCAACAACAAATATTGTTACGTATTATAACCCCTTTACGTTGACAAGATATTTATTACAAACTGTCTAGAGTACCTACGTGCTTCGCTACGTGACAGAAGATTTAGTTTTAACTTGCTAACCGTTGAAGGATGTACCTTGGAAGTATCTTGAAAGGATGTACCTTCAACGGTTTGCGTTAGGTAAGGACCTTCCGGATAGAAAAATAAATTTTTACCTCGTATATGCTATCATAACTTTGCTATTTTATAGCCTTCTCTTTTTATTTAAAATGGAAACGTATGAATGGCCATTAAATGTGTATGAGGACATAACTTATAAAAAAACCTCTAATTAAAATCAATACCATTATAGAAATTAGTTGATGCTGAAAACTCTGTGTTTATAGAGCACCTAATTTATACGAGTGATCATTTATTAGGTATGTAATATATACAATTATGTTGATTATTTACAAGGTGGTAAAACCAATATAATTGAACCGGGGAGATACCACCGCCACTTCTATTTCTAGCGTAAAACAGTGCTTGTTTCATTGTTGTTTCGCTAAAAGAGTGTGGTTGCCGGCTCACTTATACATAAGACGACTATCTTAGTCCTCGTGAGGAGCGCAACTGTGATCGACTTCAGATAGAACCCTTATCAATATGACTTAGCTAACAGAAGTCCACGGGTGGCAGTAACCACTTACCATCAGGTGGAGTGCATGCACATGTCAACTTCAATCTGAAAAATAACATTTAGGGTTGATTTGAGATGCCTCTAGCTCATTTGATGCTATGTAATACCCACAAGTTTAATAGCATAAAACATATTTAGAATTATTTCTTGTTACCTAAATTTCCAAATCAATACTGCCACTTCCATATATTATCACAGATTATTGTTCACTCGCTTGAATGAGTAATCGAATTATTTCATGTTAATAATCTTGACGTGTGATAACGCCTACAGGTGGCGCCAGTGTCTGCTTAATAAGATTGTTACAAGGCTGTCAGTTTAGAAAAAGGTTGTATAAATCGACCTAGCACATTTAGGAAACCGGGGATTTCGAATATTAGACAAAAAGTTGATTTATGTACATATATGTACCTGAAATATTGAATATCATACCTGAATATTATGATCTAATTAACTTAAAATGGACCTACAAAATTATCCATAACTAAGTGATGTAAACATTTTCTTTATATGTTCTATCATAGTGGAGTATCGTCCAGTTAATATTTAGGGTCCAATTATCTTTAGGGTCTCGTACCCAAAGGGTAAAAAGAATCCCGGGAAGGGTAGAAAAAGGGAAGGAAGGTAAGGACTGAAGGATATTCTAGAACTCTACGGAGAGACTCTAGTCAATTAGGTAGAGGTTGGTTGATAAACTTAAAACTCAATGTGCGTATCACGGTTTCTACACTCATAGCCCCACACTAGGATTTTCTCCTGGGTCGTGGGTACCATGAACACACAAAGACGAATACACAAACATCCAGACCCAGAACAGAAGTCTAAACTCATCATTCACGTTTCTGTCTGGCCGGGGATCGAACCCGGAACCCACTACGTGTCAGACCGATATCTTGACCGCTCCGCCACGCGTGTCGTCAATAAATCCCACACTGTTCAATCAAAACATTCGTAGCAGCTACGAGATACAATGTCACGTAACCGGAGAGCACATTACCGCCTACACGTGCCGCCATTGTTTACCTCAAGTTAATTAGTCCCGTATAACTGCTATTTGTATCTGATTTCAGATTGCGTGGATCCTTCATAGTTAATAAATCAATAGTTTATCAAGTGTGAGGTGATGTAAACATTTTCTTTATACTCTCTCTCAAAGGAGTATGCTTCAGTTAGTACGAGTTTTGACGTTTCTTCAATGTAATAATTTTTAGGGTTTCGTCTGGGTAAAAAATGATCCCGGGAAGGAAAAAGGGAAAGAAGGTTAGGAATGAAGGATATTCTAAAAGTCTACGGAGAGAGTCTAGTCAATTAGGGAGAAGTTTATTGATATCGTTAAGACTCAATGTACGTATCAGAAATGTATTGATTACACCACACTATTCACCTGAGAGTACTGAGAAAAAATGTTTCTGTAATAACACACACATTTTTTTGTTGTTTTCGAAGGGGAAACCTTCAAAAGGTACCCAATGCCGTGCGAGCAACGCCGGGTTACGTGGGATTTTTACCGCACTAAAACCCCCCCGGTGGCCTCTTCAGCGCTGTGTGGAGGACTCCGGGTTCTCCAACGGACCGCAAGGAGATACCGTAGCCCTGTTCTGGTCCCGGGACTACAGGGACAAATATCACATACCTAATTCTAGCGTGAAGAAGTTTTTGCGTTTCGTTGGAAGCGTGTGGTTGCCGGCATACTTATTTGTGAGGCGACCATCTCAGTCTCAGTCATCTGTGATCGACTTCAAATAAACCCCTGCTCTACATGAAGTTGCTTACAGATGTCCATGGGTTGCAGTAATCACTTACATTCAGATGGACTCCATGCTCGTTTGCTACTTCAGTCTGATAAAAAAAAATGTTTCTTAATTTGCATCTTGCCACCATAGTGGACTTTGGCCAACCTGGCATAAAGATGATTATGAGAAAAGGCTTATCAAACTTTCAACAATAATAGCTTAATTATTAAAGTTCAACTGCAATCAATATAATTTTAACATACTTAATACACATACCTACTAATTGGTTCAGTACACAATCTTAATTGGTCCACGCTTTATTAGACACGCATTGACTGATTAGCCTAATTACAAGACGTATGTATAAATGTATATAGAGATGTATATATACATCACAGTATGATCGAAGAGGTCGCTCAGCAAACAGACACGCTTGGAAAGTTTCAGGTAACTAATGTACTAACGTCCCGGCCATAGACAAAGGAACTATATAGTCGAACCTCAGCAAAACTTTCTAGCTACATCGGCCACTGTTATTCTTGATACGAGATACATGTCTAAATGTCAACTTCCAGTGTATGAAGATTCTATCACGCAGATTGCTTATATACATTTAGATACATTACTGCATCATCAGGGTTGAGGAGTTGGAGGTCAAAATTTTCATCATATATTTTTGCTTAGCAATCTTATTGCATATCCGTAAGCACCAAACGGCTAACTTCTATGGTTTAGTCTTTGGGTACCCCTGCATCATCAGGGTTGAGGAGTTGAAGGTCAAATTTCCCATTATAAGATTTCATTCTACATACTGAATCTTCATTCCAAGTTTCATGAAAATCGGGTTCATAGAACCTGAGTTATCCCCAATTTTCTAAAAAACAGGGGTAGTGTCGAATCGTGATAGTCGGTAGCGGCATCGGGGAGTTATGCACGAACATACATAAAAAAAAGAAAAAAAAATACGTGACGAATAGATAACCTCTCTTCCTTTGGGAAGTCGGTTAATTATTGTAACAACAAAATAAATACTGCTTAAGAATACTTAAGTGAAAGGTAAAACGAATACTTATATTATGTGATGCATGAAATGGCATAAAAATCACAGGAAAATTTCCCAAAACTATTTTTATTTGCTTTTAAAATTATTTATTTATTCTAACGTTAACTTTACTTGTACGTAGTAACATAAAATGCTTATATTATTATAAACTTTCTTGTATGGTTTACCTGCCTGCACCTTTCATTTGAAAATATTAAATAATAATATTGATATCGACTGTAAAGTGACAGTCTATCTGAGAGAGCCCTTTGATATTTTAAGAAATAATTATTAATCATTAATTCGGACGAATTTATCTTTCATGAAACCAAGCGTATCGCGATAACCGTGAAAGGACCAATACAATTGGTCTTTTTAAAATTATGTCATACATAAATCAAACGATTATGAAATTTCTGATTTTAGATGTCTTCATTCTTGGAGAGATTTTTCCAGATTTGTTTTTTATTAGACTAGTGTGACAATTGAAACGCAAAAACTGCTTAACGCTAGAAATATCGAGATTCTTCGAGATTACGCGATATTTCCTTTAAGTACTGAGATACTACTTAAGGGAGACATTCGTTTTATAAAGTATAATCTGCATAAGTTATTTAGTTTACCTTTAAACCAAAAAACACTAAGTTTAGGCTTCACAATAAAAAAACAAAAAAAAAATATTTACTGGCAGAAACGTTAAACGAAGAATCGAAATTTCGCTTACGTAATTTTCGCCTACTCGTCTTCACAATAGGACCTTCTGATATCGTTAGTTTTTGACAAAACCATACACTGCGTAGAACGAGATTGACATAACGTCTACATAACGATTATCTCAGGAATGGCTTGATCTACACAGAATCCGTTCACATGTGACATACGCTACATACAACCCTTATATCGCTGTCATAAGAGTCATTTTAGTCAACCTAAGATACATTTTGTTTGGCAGTTTCGTATGTAGAAATTGTAGAGTGTAGACGTTCACATGTTTCAGAGCTCGGAGACCGCATTGTGTTGAAATTGTTGGAATTCAAGCGTCGTAGGATTTCATATATAAGGTGTATTAGAGCATTCACTAAGAATGGATTAGGTATAAGTTCTGCCTTGTAAATCGAATGAAATTAGTAAAAAGAATTGATAAGCACCATATAAATGACGTTGTATGTACAAAAAGTTATGTTTTCGTTAAATATTTTTTGTGCGGGCGTGTAGTCCACCTTTTTTTGTAACTAGGGGGAAAAATTCAATAGGTACCCGACGCTGTGGGTTATATGGGATTTTGAGATCTTTCCCGGTGAGCATCTACACTGATCGCGTGCAGTCTACTTGATGTTAAGTGACTACTATCATTCATGCACATATGTAATCAACTCCAAATAATATTACTTACCAACACGAGATTGGCCACACATGCGTTGATTCTTCGGAAGACTAAGTTGGAACGCCTCGGCCACAAATGAGCACACAGTCCACCTAAAAGTAAGCGGCAACTGCCTCCCATGAACATGTGTTATCAACCCCAGATAAGATAAGTCTTACCTAAAGTTTGCCGCTATGGGGCTACCATTGAGGACTAAGTTCGAACGCCTAAGATAAGTATGTCTTCATTACCCAAGCCCGGGTCTTCAATTATTTTTAGGCGGGGCAAAAATTTAAAAATGCTGCCCTTACACACTTGAATTTTTCAACATTTCAACCATCAAATGTGAATTGGTGGTCATTAAGAGGTATAGATGTCAAGAGTTCCACTTCTTACTGACTAGGCGTCCCAATGGTAAAATTAAATCAATTATGAGCTACGCATTCGTTTGTACTTTATGTTTAAATTTGCCGCCCTCTGAACCTGCCGCCCTCTGAACTTGGGGCCCGAAGCATAGGCCCCGGCTTGCCTCCCCCTATATCCGAGGCTGTGATTACCAGACTCTTCAAACCAGAACACAGCAACACATAACTCTGCTGTTATTTGGCAGAAATAGTGGCGTTGGTGCTTCTGGAGTCAAACCACATAGGATATTAGCACTTTATGTATGTGTTTGATTATAAACCAAGAAAATTCGTAGAAAATTGTAGCGAAAATTTGTTGAAATTCTTTCAATACTTTGAAGCCAAGAACGTTTCGTGGCGCTCGGGTCCCAATGCACAAAGATGCAAAGCTTTGTATGTTTCTATGCAGTATTAGGTACTAAATGGAGTAGGATCCTTCCTTAGAAGGTACTCATGTATAAAAAAAGATAAAAAGGATTGCAAGCAAATAATTTGAAAAAAAAGAAAATAATTTTGTCGACCCGCGTGGCAGAGCGGTCACCATACCAGTCTGACACGCAGTGGGTCCCCGGTTCGATCCCAGGCCATACAGAAATGCGAATGATGAGTTGTGCATGCTTGTGATCCCAGGCCATACAGAAATGCGAATGATGAGTTGTGCATGCTTGTTTACTTCTTCGATCCTATAAAAAACTGGTTAAATGCAAATCAAACTTGCGCATGAACTGTTCCGTAACAATATCTACAAAGGCGTCAAGCGAATGGCGTTTGCTGTATAGAGGGCCCCACTGAAATATTTATTTTATTCTGTTTTAATATTTGTTGTTACAGCGGCAACAGCAATACATCATGTATGCACATTTTTAACTATCTAGCTATCACGGTTCATGAGATACATTATTTAACAGGTGGTAGAACCAACGTAGTTCGACCGGGGAAGTACCACCGCCACACTATTTCCAGCGTGTAGCAGTTCTTGCGTTTCGGTGGAAGGGTGTGGTTGCCGGCTCACTTATATATGAGGCGACCATCTTAGTCCTCGAGAGTAGCAACTTATCTGTGGTCGACTTCATATAGTACCCCTTTTCTACATGAAGTTGCTTACAAATGTCCATGGGCGGCAGTAACCACAATCAGGTGGGCTGCTTGCTCGTTGACTACTTATTTTGCTTCGGGTACAGAACCCTAAATATCTCAAACGAAAGAGTCCTAACATGAACAACGGTTTCTAGCTAATTATTGGCTTCTTTGTTTGCTTGCACTCTGAAATGTAAAACATTATTATTTTCTACATTTAGAGAAAGGAAATCAAACAACATTAAAACCAAAATAGACTAACATAGCTCAGAATAGCATTCCAATTTTTCAGCTTCAAAGCATTTCTCGGTAATTTGATTAAATTCCTGACCATCCAACAGAGTTGTCTCACTAAGAACGAAAACGTTATGCTACAAACTATGTTTGGGTAATAGAAGAACCCATTCTACAGAGTTCTACCACCTTGTCTAAAGTAACACGTTACGCCGTGATCACGATCCATGTAACTGGGTCGAAATATCGGCAAAAATAAATTCAAAAACCGCATATCGTGAATACGTAATACATTAAAATGTATCAATTCTAATGTTTTTTTTTTATGTTTAATAGTACATTTATTGAAGAAGGCTATATAACATCACGCTATGTTTTTGTTTGTTTTTTTTTTATGTAGTAGCAGGAGACACCGCGAGGCACAGCGCAGACATCCATGGAAGCAGAAATATGCGTATCAAATAAAAACGAATAACAAAAATAAAAATAAAACTTTTTCCTTCCTTTCCTCTCTCATGCGCTTGTGGTGAGACAGATAACAAAATCCTTTGTGCTGAACAAACTTTTTTATCTTCTGTAGTTCCTCCAGAGTTAGTTGGAAAATAATCTTGCGTTTCAGTTGCTTCAGTAATTGTTTGTTCCATTTCAAATTAACTCGCCTGTATTGAATTTTACGGCAGTGAAGTTTCGACGGCTTTGTTTCGTATTTCTGGCAAAAATACGAAATACTAACTTGTGTAAACCTGAAGTAGAAACATATGGAAGTTTGACAAAAGGACTTCTGCCAGACGAGTTAATTATGCTTGGGGAGCAGTCGTGCTCCGATAGTCTCAGTTCGGATCTTGTATGTGCAAAATGTTGAGAAAACTTCAATAGCAAGATTCAGAAAGCGGCGCGCCATCTCTTGATGAGTTGCGAGAGGTCGTCACAAAAGAATATAGCTCAGTGGCTAATGTCGATTGAAATCACCGTATTAAGAGCATAAGAAGATGGGATATGGAAGCTACTTCCTGATCGGAAAGCTACTAGTTACCAAATTTTGTGGTACGTGAATGCATCTGTGTCCAACTTTTCCCAAACATGCCTCGATCGCGTTTATTTTACACAGAATTAAAGCTGTGTGCGAACATAGCCTTTACACTCACACAAAGCAATCCCGTAAAACTGCTCGGGGGTATATCCAGCAATTTAACGATGGAAATCAATACACGCACGTCTACTGATATAACCGTATTTTTAAAATATGGGTCTCGCTGAATCCAAATGAGTTGAAATATTTTTAGGGTTCCGTATCCAAAGGGGAAAAACGGAACCCTATTACTAAGACTTCACTGTCATGCGTCTGTCTGTCTGTACATCTGTCCATCTGTCCGTCTGTTCGTCTGTCCGTCTGTCCGTCTATCCGTCTATCCGTCTATCTGTCTATCTGTCACCAGGCTATATCTCATGATATCTAGACGGTTGAAATTTTCACATATGATGTTTTTCTATTGCTACTAAAACAACACATACAGTACAATAAAAACGGAATAAAATCAATAACTACGAGGGGCAAAACAAACATGTTTTTTTTAATAAATAATGGTACGGAACCCTTCGAGCGCGAGTCCAACTCGCACCTTACCGGTTTTTTTTTAAAACTTAACCCTTTGTAATAATCCTAAAGAGAGCGCACAAATGCATCTGATTGAATGAATTTTAAAGGGTACCCTTTTCTCTGCGTATCTCAGCTAAGGGCTAATCAATAATGTAGGGTAGGTCAAGGATTAGGGAGAATATGACGTGACCGTGGCAAAGTTTTGGGATCGTAAAAATAACTGGGCAACTTTTCTGAAAGACAATTTACCCTCCGCGCATAACACACTTATTCTTTAGAGATCAAACAATAAAAAAAAACAAAAATATTTTATTTGTCTACAAATTCAGTATAAATAAGCAGCGGTTGAGGCCCCCCTTAGAGCTTTTATTGCTCGTGTTGGAAGACGCCGCTCTTCCATAACAATATTTTGTTACATTTGTTATTAAAGATGTTTGTTTACTTGTGTGAATGTCAATGTTACTCGCAATATATGCATAGTTGTTTTACAATGACAAATTAGCATGTCATTTGATAGTATTCACACTGCCGTTAAAATAAATTTATTTATGGAAACTGTATTATTAGATGAATTAATACATGCCGAATATATCGGTATATGTCAGTAAAAAATAACAAAAACAAAATTAACACTTATGTGCTCATAAATGCATAAATAAAAACCCTTAAAACGAATAACAAATGAATAAAACGAATTGCCTATGTTTTTGACCGACTTCCAAAAAGGTTGCATAGTTCTGAAGTCGGTGCTCATATACTTACGTATATATAAGACATAGATTCGTCGTTGTAATCTAACAAAGTAGGTTGAACGCGGACTTCGAGAATATGCACTATATACTGTGTATGTAAGAAACCAACATATACATATTTAAATTATTTTATTGCTTTTTGGTGACATTGAAGTCGGTTTCTATATTTTGTTAAAAAGTTTTTGTCTAAGATAAGTGACTTCTAATACGCAAACTACTGAAAAATTCACGATTGGTATCTCGAATTCGAACTTCGTATTTCTATAGTTAATGCTATATAACATGTTACCCAACATTAGTTAGAACTCGTCAATAAATCGTTCTGTCTATCTGTCTTTCATAATGTTTCATGAAGATCTATAACGGCTTGCGTTGCGTGATCGGTCATCTAGTTTGGAGCTATTTCCTTGACCTACCTGAACGAAAAATTGTTTAAGATTTTTAGGTTAGGCTTAGTATAATTAATTTTACCTCTAATTCCGACATTTATGTAACCTATAAGTGCCTTTCCTGCAGTGGCAGACATCTGGGTATACTAGGAATATTGCACAGCAGATCTTTTCACAGAATGGGAGAGTTTTTAGGGATGAGAACTAATAGACTTCACACACCTTTGAAAACTCTTTGTTTTCTCACGTTGTTTTCCTTCACCATAAAGCAGTGATAATTAACCTCTAATACGCACGTAATTTTAGGAAATTCAGTGGTGAGTGCCTGGGATTTGAACATCGAACCCTCGATTGACAGGCCAAGTTTCAATCATTTGGCTATCACTGGTCCAAATTCAGTATCTAGATTCAGTTGTATATACAATTATGTTTTAATTCACAATTAAAAACAACTTTACCTGCGGCCTCGCTCGCGTTGGGGCAATAAAAGTGAATTTAAAAAAAACTGAAATACCCACCCAGAATAGATATTCAAACTCAGCATTCACATTTCTGTCTGGCTGGGGATCGAACCCTGAATCCACTGCGGGTCAGACCGGTATGGTACCCGCTGCGCCACGCGAGTCGTCTAATATATATTCTACTTCAAAGATGGTATATCATATTGTTTTATTGTAAAACATAGATGAAACTATTTACAAATGAACATGATTTAATGAAGATTCTCTAACTCTTATAGCTTGCCTGTAGCGATACTTCCGCCCTGTCTATCAGGGCTTAATAGTGTCCTTATAAGACACCCTGTCTAGTAAAGACACTATTAAACCCCGATACGTTTCGGAACGTTTGGCAACATCTCTTAATCATCAAGTGGAACCTCGTACCGGTGACCCATCTCAGATATGATTCTTATGGTTGCATATGAGCGTTGGTCTGAACATTGAAAAAAAGACAAACTTCAACTAAAAATAACGAGAGTTTTAAAATGAACACTTGCTGGATTTTTTTCAGTCACTGTAAGAGTGGGAGAATTCTTTAAATTTGCCTTATTGTAAATTCTTATGTTGTCAATAAGTGCAAAACTAAGTATTGTACAATAGAAAGAACAAATATATATCTAAAACCTAAAGACATATTATATACCGATAAGTTGTAAAATAAGAACCAGCCTCAAATAATACTGAGTCCTTAGTACTGAGGTCTTAAGACGAAATCTCCGTACTGTGTTCTCTGATTATCCCTTTGACATTTACACGCTTGCTAAGATTCTGCTGAAGTAATAACATAGTCTTCTCTAATCCCAACATAAAGAACTTTGTAGTTTCACAATAATCTTCTTACTATATTACTGCCTTACAAGTCGCAGAGATCTGTCTATTGTGGTATGTGCGACTTAATAATGTATAAGTTCATCAGATATTACTATAGATATGAATAGGAAATAGGAAAAAGGGGATTATATTAGGGAGAGAAAAACACGGTAGGTACTTATTTGTCAATATCGTTTAAAAAAAGATGAGCTATGAATAAAGCAGTTATTTTAAATTTGATTTGTAGTATTTGACTTATATTGTACGCGATTAATGAACAATTTTAGGTATCTATCTCTTTGTTTCTCAAGACTAAGGACTAATCATAGGCAGCAGTAGCAATCATTGTTTCTTAAACCAACGAGAGCAATATCGTCTCGTACCTAAATGAGCAGTTCACGGCTGACCGGTCGTCTGCGCCTTAGACGGCTACACAACCGACTTAGGACCGGATTATGACATACACACTATCACTATCTGTACAGTACATAACATTATGTACCCGCCCGACAGCCCGTTTCCCGACTACATAAACCTCGGTATTGATTTTTACAATTTACGCACATACCTATTAGTTTACAAACGAGCGACCGTGCAACAATGAAATTGAATAGCTTTTATTTCGCAGTTTATTTGCGTTTACTGTATCCTCTTTGTCATGATTACGTGTGCAAATTGGATGTATTGTTGTTATTGTTCGTTACTGTTTACACTCTAAGCGATGCGACATCATTACTCCTTGCCGGCACCTTGAGAGGGAAGGAATTCACCTGAACCCGGCAGATGCGCCGCAGCTGTCGACCGGGTCGGTCCTCTCGCCCCGCGCCCCGCCCCGCCGGCTCGCGCAATCGCGGCTAACAGTTTTATTTTCCCGAATAAACTTTATCAAACAAAGCGTGCGTGCCCCGCGCCCTGCATCTGCTCGCCCAGCTGTTCCGCCTGCAGCTGGCCGTCCCGTCCCGCTCGCACGCAAGCGCACACCGCCCCGAAGAGCGAGACCGATAGCGGCCGGTGTAATCGCATCGAGACCCTTCAATTCCCTGTATACAGCCCATTCGCAGTCCGTATCCCGAGCCCGCCGGAACGGTCGAGTCAGAATGACAACCAAACGTAAGCGCGAACGTGAAAACGAGACCGAACTTAATATTAAGCGGCAACGGCACCGCAAGCGTTCCAGCAGTGAGCCCGTGCTACTCCACGATCCAGTTAACGCTGAAAAACGTCAAGTTTTGAAACGCCTCTTCGGTCGTAACTCTACGTTCGAAGGAGAGAGCTCCTCCTCAGCTCCGGAGCTCTCCACCGAGAAAGTGGAACCAGAAAAAATCACTGAACCCGAGACATTTCATGAAGAACCTCCGCCCGCGGAGGAACCGTTCGTCGACGAAGGACAATGCGGAAATGAGCCAGAGTATCAAGACCACGACTACTTCGAGATAGAGTATGAAAACTCGGACCCTCTGCTGGACTCCGTGCCTGTTGACTTAGACCCAGAACAGCTGGGATTTCTGGTGTGCGCTCAAGAAACCCTTCGCTTCCTGAATCGCCGTGGTTTCCCCTTCGAGCATCCAGTGTTCACTCGGCTTCGCTCCCGCCTGCTCCGCGGGATGGGCGAGTTGGCTGTCGCCTGAGCATTGCTCGGCCCAGAGCCCGCTAAAGCAAAATAAATGTGATCCCCCTCTTTCAAACACTTCTAGTTAGTACGTTTCATCAGTGTCAGTTTGTGGTTCCTCTTCCCGATGTAACTTCCCACTTCCTAACGGGCTCTGGTTAGTACTTAAGTGTTTCGTGCGAAGGGCCATTTTCGTAAACGCGAGCAACAGGTGGCTCTTCTGTGCATCTAGTCGCATAATCTAGTCAAAGTTTACGAAATATATGTATGTTTAAAATGTTTTATCGGTGTACCTATATTTAATAAAGTGTCCAAATTCTATCCTCCTTAAGTTGTATTGTTATTTTCCCACCTTTTAGGACTTATCCTGATAAATGTTCCACTTATAAGTGTTTACGATTACAAATGTTTATGTATGAATTATGTAATTAGCTGTGCGCTTACCAATGTATTATTTATGCGGATTCAATATATGATATTTAAATAAATGTGATTAAAAATAAACATTTTGTTTTTATTTCTATTATATATCTTGCGATAGCGACATGCGCATTGCGGTGCAATTTGCAACTGTCGTATGAACCATTATTTTCAAATAACACTCATAAATTTTATACAGCTCATAATTTACTCAAAAACAAACACAAATAAAATGAAATATTATTTTTTTCACAACAATTTAGATAATTGAATACACTTTATATTATCGTAATAATCTGTATACTCCCTCCTATAGATCTTTTTGTCGATTGAACTTAAACTCTTAAAAAAGTTGTACTTAAATAGCATTTCACACATTTAAATATAATTATTCTCAAGTAATTTCAATTCAACTCATAAAATCAATCATTTACAAGAGGGAACAGGTTTTTTATAACTTAGAAACATGAATCCTGTGATTTAAATAAAACACTGTTGTTCTTTCTTATGTTATCTGTTTATCTTTTTATTAACATTCAAACATATTTTACAGACAACGATAATGAATGTAGATTTTGGCATTTATAAATTTATTTGACTTGCAAAAATCAC
>DWNE01005328.1:0-14099 GCA_018249875.1 Cecropterus toxeus | reverse complement strand
TACCAGTACCCTTGCATCATCAGGGTTGAGGAGTTGAAGGTCAAATTTTCCATCATAATATTTCATCTTTCATACCTAATGTTCATTCCAAGTTTCATGAGAATCGAATCGGTAGAAGCTGAGTTATTTCTCCATTTGTCGAGCACATCCTTTATGCAAATAGAGTTTGTGTGGTCGTGGGTTTTAATATAATGTTTTATAAACAGTTTTCGTCATTTTTGAAATCATTGACTATAAATTATTTGTAATTATTTGGAAATTTGCTAAAGGGCAATTGTTAAGTAAGTCTTTGAATTTTAGGGCCAAATTCCCTGAAATAAATTCTTAATAATGAAATACAATGAATATAACTTCAAAAAATATTTTTACGTTTCGTTTGTAACTTAAAAGCTTTAGGCGACAAGCTTTTCAAAAACAAGAGTTATTCTATTAACTTTGTTATTAAAATTTTTAAAAGGTTTAGGGAATGTCCGTCCGGATGAAATCTGTTTTATTAAAATAATTATTCTTTAATTTTTTCCCATTTAGGGAAACTTTTAAACGGTTTAGGAGATGTCCTTCCGGTTGTAGCGTGTTTTATAAAACCGCCGGCGGACATTTAATTAATGACTTATCCAGGTCTAGTTTGGGCATGAAGAGTAATGAAGCTACATTACGTAACAAAATGGTTATTTCTATTAGTTATATCCTTTAAAGTTTTTATTTATAATAATATCTCGCCACTATTAATAGCGTAGTGTGCTGTAGTCTGCGTATTTATGGTACAAATTGAAAGACTGAAAGTTTAAATAACTTTTAAAACTACTTACTGAAACTTTTATAGGTACTTATTTTGTTACATCTTAAGACTAACTTGTTACCGAATTATGTTAACCATAATTATGTTATAATTAATTTAGATCTAAATATATACTCGATTTATTTCCAGATTAAGTCGCTTCTATAAAGATCAAAATATTTATAAACTTAGATATTGTTTGAAATTTTATAGTTTTTTAGCCGTAAAGGAACACACACCTACTACGTGAATTACAAAAATGAGAATAATCTTTTAATCTTATTTTTTGATACATAGAAATACAGCTTAAAGGCACAAAGACAGTCTGTTTATATATCCTAAAAATACAAGTAAGGCTGTGAAAATGTATAAAGTACATAGTAGGAAATAATTCGGTTTTTTAATAAAAAAAATGCCTGAAAGTAAAAAACTAGCAGTAATTTATCCATTTTTTTACGAATAATTAAAAAGCCTCAAGATTTTTCCCACTTTGATATTTATTTTGTTGTGTATTGTACAATTCGTAATATCATCTTGTCATCATCATCATAATCAGTAACTAACTTTTATAAATACTCATTTTGAATGCAGCCTTAGAATATTCTTGAAGTCATATAAGCACCATTGACAATGTTAGCTAATTTGGTACGACAGGCGCATAAATTCGGTTCATTTGAGGACCTTTCAATATAATATGAAATAGTTTTTAAAAAGTTATAACCATTAAACGAGAAGGTTATATAATACTGAGGATTAAGAATTAATAAATTCAGCGATTGTATTATAATGAGTACTATTACTACTACAAAATATTTTAAAAAACTAGTCATATTGTTAAAAGTATTAAAACAAAACCCGGCTGCTTTAAACGATTTTTTTGTTCATAATGATAAATTTTATTTAACATTTTATAAGTTGTCAAAATAGTTGATTAAGTATTATAATATATTTATATTTTTAAAATGGTCTATTTACTACCTTTCATTTAATACTCATAAATATGGCCTGTGACACTCTTCACTCTTCTCACAATCCCGCAAGCCATTTTGGTTTTAACGTATACCAAAGAAATTGACTGACACACATACACTCGAAACACTCTTCTCTTGACGCGATCGGGTGAATATGCTTAAAAAAACATGAACTCATACGAAATGAAATATAAGAAACGCAGGTGCCAGATTGGGTCTTGCCTCGAAACGAAACCCTTATAAACAAAAATAAAGTTTAAAAGTGCGATAATAAGAGAAAATTGCTGAACTTGAACTCTTGATATTGAACAGGACTGTAATATTTCGTAACTTTATACCATCTCGTAAACAACAAAGTCGTGATATGTTGGCTTACGTCGCTTAATGGCGCTCCTCGGGATATAAGAGCACAGCGGGGGTCAAGAATAAACGCTGCACACAATGTTTTTAATGATACATCCGAGTATCATACATAGTAGGAGATTGTAATACATTATGCACAAGCTCCTCTGCTTGAGGGTATCATGAGAAATATGGTTGATTGGACATACACGAAGACGAGACACTGACCAAGGATGTAAATCTAATTTTAATATTCTGGTCGCGAACCAAACCTGAAACCTTATGTGTTCATTCATCCATCAACCCTTAAAAGTCAAGTGTCGATTAAGGAATTCCAACTTAGTATGTAGTTCCATAATTTAGAAATGGGACCTTCGACAAAAAATACCTATTACAGTGGATCGAAGGACCATTATTTTTATCAACTTTATGACCTACTTAAATTTGTTGCATTTTAAACATTTAATATCAGTCAGACTGGACGCTTTGCAACTTCTTTCAAATATTATAAATTACTATAAATACAAAAGGTACACCTCGATTTAGTCATCATAACTGGAAACCTGCTCTTTCTATCACGCTATTTCGTATTACGATTCACGCAATACAGCAATCAATGTTTTGTGGTCTAATCGTCGATAAAAGACCTCATGACCCAATGATGAAGTGATAAAGAAATCACTTTTTAAATCAATGACAATAACACTTTCCTCCCTTAGTGATATGTCACACTGAGAATGAATGAGACTGAATGAATAGTTCGCCAGTTAGAGTTAAATAAAAACTACTAAGAACATATTTTATCTTCAAGCGAATAAAAATATGACGATTTCCAGCTAGAAAAAGACTTCGACTTTATGTATTTTCTTATGTATGGTCACCGATGTTTCCCGCATATGTGGACCGATTCCCAAAATTCTTTTTAATTATATAGAAAGCCCCTAAAATGCGAACACAATGTTTCACAAAATGAAAATTTTGTATTGGGTTTTTTATTCTTAATATGCGATGTGTGTACTGAATGAGAATATGAATGAAAATTGGGTAAACTATCATCATTTGGGATCAAATTTCTGTTGATATTGGGTTTGACAAGTGTTAGGAAACAAGAGCGTGGGTAGAGGTTCTCCTTGGTTCAATACTCCCGAGGGCTAAGTAAAGCCTTCTATCTTTTCCGTATCAAGGCTTATCGATAATAAATCATAAATAAGATCAATCCTACTTGAATAATATGTTGCTATGACTGAGAATAAAGTTGGAATTGGTATTAAGTGTTTCACCCATAGCGCCAAATTAGCACAACCATAAAATAATAACTGTTCTTAATATTGCTCTTACATGGCTGACATAGGATTACCGATAGGATTGACCTAAGTGCAACCGGAGTCAACTGTCAAAGAGTTCCGTAGCCCAGAGGCTTCTTTCTAATACTTACCAATCTCTATCGAATGAATTTTATTACGTATTTAAATTTGGCAGAAATATCATAAATACTCCTTTGGAAAAAATATCATGAATACTCCTCCTAAACGTTCTCAAACTCTCAAAGAACTTCTGGTTTGAAGTACGCTGTGAATATTCTGCTCCGATAATCAAGTCCATTATTCGACGGCTATTCACATGAATTTTCAGATTGTACTTGAATACTAAGCTTGTTGATATAAATCTATGTTAGTAAGATCTCCAATTACTTTCTAAAATGGTAGTCGTTTATTTTACTTCGGAATATAAATTAAATTACAAAGTTTGCATTAGCAGTGGAGTATTCAAGTGTGTATTATCTGTTCCATTCTTATTCTGTTTTCCATTTTATTGTGGTATCCAAGATTTCATAGTACGTATTATATTTTAAGTTACATTATTTTAATATAAAATGCTAGTACAAATACTAAATTTGAAATTGTTTTTACTGTATAGTATTTCCATAATTAAAATAAATGTATTTGTAGCACACGAGTTTTATTCTAGACTTATTGGTCTTAAGAGTAATGGTATTTTAAAGGTCAAACATTGTTTTTGAAATTATGTGAAAAGTAAGGCTCCAATTATTTCAATATATTTTTAGGGGAGTTATTGATTTTTAGGGGAGTCTCTATAAATAATCGCTTACAAATTGATCGAATAGTAAAGCATCAGATTTTGCTAGATTTATATGAAAAACATATACAATGTAGAAGAGCTCATGACGGCCGATCTGAATCTGGATAACAGGTTTAGAACAAATAAAAAAAATTCATAAAATAACAACAAAAATATGTATTCAAATTAATTTAGATACGTATTAAGTTATTCCTGAAGCAATGTGAGAACAAATTCTCAGTTTTATTATTTCTGAAGGACTGAGTTAGATAGGGTTTGTTTTATCAAAAATTAATGTCAATCAATCATAATGCTTAAAAGGTCTCTAGTGCTGTAAGATGCATGAATTGATGCAGCCATAGTTAAACCCCTAAGAGCTCTACTGCGATATATTTCTTTGTTTCATCTATGATTTCTAAAAGTTAGTTATTTTATAAGCGATTACTTTAATATGTACTTTAAGATGTAACATGCTATGCGCATTCACAAAACCATTATCAAAACATTACTCTGCAAAGTGGCTTCAAAATTAATCCCTGCACAATACATAGATCGAAAATATTTCTCATATTTACATCAAAATGTAAGCCATCTTGCGCGAAACCACCATAAAAACTCTGCAAATTGGCTTCAATATACATTTTCGAACAACACATAATCAAAACAATTTTTTACATTTCTAAGATTTATACCCCCACGCGCATTCACAAAACCATCATCAAAACTCTGTAAACTGGCTTCAAAATAAATGTATATATAACACATAGCGCAAAATTCTATTCCTTTTCTTTATATCAAGCTGTGAGCTCTCGCACGCATTGACAAAACCATCATTAAAACTCTGCAAACTGGCTTCAAAATAAATGTATGTGTAACACATGGAGAAAAACCCTATTCCTTGTCTCTGTATTATGTTGTGAGCCCTCACGCGCATTGACAACACCATTATCAAAACTCTGCAAACTGGCTTCAAAATAAATCTATGTATAGATTGAGCCATTGTGCAGAGTTATACAACATAGATCGAAACTCGTGTTTCTGGCAGAAGTAAAAACTGGCGCTTGGCTTGTCGGCGTAGGTTGTCACGTACTGTACAATGGATTCCGCCTGCCGCATTGCGTGTCATGTGTGTTTGTGAATTTATTTATTCCCCGAAAAAGTTTGATTGAATGATTAGATTTCGTAGAAATTTCAGCCCGGAATTGAGTCAGAGATTGTTGGAAAGCTATAGAAAATCGTTGTACAAAACAATATTCATGGCAAGCTTAATTTCGTTTTGTTTTTTCAACGTTTAAATTAAGGTGTTTTACAACAAACATAGTTAAAAATATTAAAACGAAAAATCCCAACTGCTTAAAAGGTTTTTTTTCATACCGATGTATTTAATTTAATGCTAATTAAATAATAAGTAAAAAAATATATTTTTAGAAAAGTCTATTAACTAGCTTTAATTTGATACCCATATTGTCAGATAGTGGATAAATGTCAGCGCTCCCCCCATTTTTATCGTATTTTCAGGCGTCATTTTAAATGAGTAATTAACGTAGCGATGTCAAGCATTTATACTATTATTTGTAAGGCTTATATTATTAGTGACCAATAAAAACGGGAGATAAAAACGAATTATATGAATAATATGCTCGATCGTGAAAAATAATGATATCCGCCGGCAGTTAGAAGCTCATTACCGGACGACGTTTCATAATAAACGTAAGTAGACGCTTCCTTTCTGTTTTATGCATCCCATTCATGCCATTAACTTCGTCTATTTAGAAGTAGCTACTATTTTTTTCTTTATCACCCTACTGCGTTAGACGGTGGGTAATGTTTTACGAGCGTATGTATGTATGTATGCATTGTATGTAGTTTGTTAATAGTATGTTGTTATTGTGAGCAGCCGGATCTAGGGAGAGGGGGCAAGGCAGGGCCTATGTCCCAAGTTCAGAGGGCGGCAAATTTAAACCTTGCAAACGAATGCGCAATTCATAATTGATTTAAATTTGACCATTAGGACACCTAGTTAGTAGGAAGCCGAATTCTTGACCTGATGGCCGAAGATTATATTGAGAGTTCTTTAAAAAATGTTGTCATAGGTGAAGTCTACTAATTCGCATTTGGTCAGCGCAGTGGACTTTGTCCTATAAACTCTTATAGACGGCCTTGGGTGGACGACATATTTATGAATATTTACTTAAAACTTATGCATAAATATAGGAACGAAACCGTATGTATTTGGGCTGTTAATAAAAACATCCATCGTTATTGGATTTGGAAATGACTCCCTAGTCGGTTATAACGGTGCCTTATCTGACAATTTATATACTCAGGTGAATCACCTGTTATTTTACCTACACTTGTTTGAAACAAGAACAAATATAAACCCCGCCATATCTCAACTGTAAAATAATCTATACTTATTACTTGTAATATTATAAGCTGAAGAGTTTGTTAAGTTGACCGCGCTAATATCAGAAATTAGTGATCAGAATTGAAAAAAATATTTTTGTGTTCAATAGTTCATTTGTTGATGAAGGCTATCGGCTTTATATGTAATATCACATTATGTTTGTTTTTTATGTGGTAGCGTGTGAGACAGCTAGTAAAATATATATTACTATGTTCTAATTTGAAAGGTAGGTAGGTATGAATTTTTATAGATGATGTATTTCTTTTGCGGCTATAACAACAAAAAGTTACTAAAACAGAATTAAATAAATATTTAGGAGTCGCTCCCACAGAAACAACGTGATCATTTTATTCTGTTCTAAATTTATATTCGTTGTGTATGTATAACACGTCTTGATTTTTGTAAATGTTGCACATGCCTATAATTGGCTTGCATACCAGTGTACTTATTTCATTACGAAACATTATTTGTAAAATGACTGTATGTTATGCTGTTGGCATGTCAAATAAATAAATAAATTATTTTCCATTTTTATAGATCTTTGTACGGAATCCTTCATGAGGGAGTCCGGCTCGCACTTGCCCGGTTTTTTTTAATTATATAGAAACTATTAGATCTTCTGTGTTTTTAGTAGTGTTTACTAAATACGACAGTGATTACAGGGTTAGATGGTTTATGATCGTTGTAGTTTTGCAAACATAACTTTATACAAAGTTTCATTAAAAAAAATGTATGAATAAAAATGACTATAAATTATCAAGGTTATAGAACGTATATAGTTCGATCGGAGAGGTACCACCGTCACATCAAATTTTAGCGTGAAGTGGTACTTGAGGTGGAAAGATGTGAGTGTCGGCTGACTTTCATATGACGCGAGCGTCTTAGACCTAGGGAGTGGCAACGCATCTGCGATTGAACTCTTGGTCTGCAGTTGCTCTCAGATGTCCATTGGTGGCTGTAACTACTTATTAACATGTGCACAATATGCTCGTTTTCTACTTCAATGTTATAAATAAATAAAACTGTCATTTATTAATAACTAGCTGAACTACCCGTGCTTCGCTACGGGACATAAAAATCGGGTTACATTGTCGAAATTTTCGGAGGGTTCCTTTTTTATTTCTGTTATTAAATATAGTCTATGTTCATAAGGGATAATGAAGGATTAATTGATAAAATATTCTTTCAAATCGGTCCAGTAGTTTTGGAGCCTATTCAATTCAAACAAACTAACAAAAAATCAAATCTTTCCTCTTTATAATATATGAGTAGAAAATGACCACAATTCACACTTCTCATTTTCATTAAATTCCGTTTTAATGCGTGAGAGCATTCAATACGTAACAAATTCAAGGCGATTTATTTTCCTTACGAATTTCAGTCATATACTCGTAATTCAGTTGGTAATGTCAAGTTCGCGTGGAAAGGGGCGATGCTCAAACAGTAAATTGACTTATCAATCTCAGAAAGTTCTTGGTAATCTGTATAAAAAACGACGAGTACATCTTGTATATTTGAAGATTTCATTAGAAATATGGCGTTTAAAATTTTACATTCGGTGTGGAAATATATTTTTGCAAAAATATTTATGAAGACATTTGGAGTGAAAACATCTTTAGGTGCGTTAGGCATTTTTGAGATGGGAAAGAACCAATGAATTTGAACCTTTGTACTGTGTATGTATATACGTATATAAACTCATGCATATTGTAGATATTTAACGATTACAAGTTCTTATTAACCGACTTCCCAAAGGAAAGAGGTTATCTATTCGTCACGTGTATATTTTTTTCTTTCTTGCCTTGTTATTTTGTTTGTATATATGTGTGTATGTATGAGGGTCAAATGTTGCTACTAAATTAATAACTAAATTCTAAACTGATTAACCCTAAAAAAAAACTTAAAATATATTTAAGTTTTATGAAGGTTTGATTCCTTTAATTGGTTATTAATTAATTATTGATTGGTGGACAGTTATCTGAATGGTAAATTTAGACCATTTAGACCAGTTCTGGGTCTGGGTGATTGCGGATTTGTCTTTGTTTGTATCCTTGACTCCCACGGCAGGAAACATCCTCGTGGGGCCAGCCCTGGATCTGGGGGGGGGGGGGAGCCGGGGCATAGGCCCCTATGCCCCGGGCAGCAAAATCAGATTATCCTCATAATTGATTTAACTATAACCATTGGGATGTTTAGTCAGTAGGAAATGAAATTCTGACAAGTACACGGTTCAATGACCACCAATTATTGGAGGTTTGATGGCTGAAATTATGGGAAAAAGAAGGGGGGGGGGGTGCATTTGAAAGTTTTTACCCCGCTAATATATAATTGAAAATCTTTAAAGCATTAATCAATGTAATAAGCATTTTTAATATGTCCGAGAATTACCTGCATGAATCTGTCGCTGTCCGTAGGTATTCATTTGGCGTATGGATATTCACGGGGGAGTAAATAAATCCTTATTTTCCGCTCAGCTTTGTACATCTTCATTATCGGCAACTCCTCATTATCTGCGGCCGGCTTAATTGATCGAAACGTGTTTATTCTCGAAGCCCGTGATTACTAATGTCAATTTGAATTTCAAATTCGGCGAGCGAGCTTTGAAACTCAGTTGTATCCCTTTTAAGAAATAAAAAAAATGATGAACAGACTCCTATTTTTCTCATTCTTTTTTACGTTAAGGGTATTGTCATTTTAGTATTATATTGATATGATAACGTCTTATAAATCTATGAACACCGGCTGCACGCAAGAAAAAATGTCACGTTCGCAGGCAGACGCAACGAGAGCGCAGCGCAAAAAAATGAATTAACGAATGCAAATAAATGTTATTTTATCGAAAAATATATTTTTATTAAAATAGGTAATGATAATTCAGTGATAATAATTCAATAAAGTGTGCAATTTTTCATCAATGTTTCTTTACAACGTTATCACGTAAAACCATCGTCCGTAAACCGACTAAACAGGCAACCATTTTTTTACATATTCGACAGTCATTTGTTTTAGTATACAAACATATTATTATTATTATTCGATATCTCATTTCAACAACATTTTAAGTACCACCAAGAAAGCACGAAGGGTGTTTCACACCTATTTATAGAGTGAAACAGTTCTTGCGTTTCAGTAGTGTGGTTGCCGGTTCAATTTTCATATTCGGCGACAATCTGAATCTTCGGGAGTAGCAATACATGTTTGACTTCATATAGAACCCCTCTATTGTGTGGCTTACATATGTTCATGGGCGACAGGCCACTTACTATCTGTTGGATTCCACGCTCGTTTGCTACTTAAATCTTATAACGGAAAAAAGCCATAAAGCAACCACAAGCTTTAGGTGCGCATAAGTTATTGGAGCGATAAAACTATCTAGACAGGCGTCGTTTCAGGCAGAACTTTCACTGGATAACTTATAATGAGCCATTGTGTACTCATACCTACAAATTGCTTTATACAACACTTTCTTTCATATTGTGCCTTTAGTCAATTCATTTACATTTTTTCAAAACGTTTTGATTCATCATTGCAAAGTATGGCCAAAAATGAAGAAAAGGTGCAATGAACGAGCTCAAAACTTACATAATTATAATGATTGATTTGTATCTAACAAGTTTAATTTAGCAATGGTAATGTATTGGAACATAAAAAATAGATTCAATTTTATAATTCGTCCAAGTCGATTTTGTAACGTTTCAATATCGACTTGGACCAATGATAAATGATTATTGTTAAAATGCTATATTATTTGCGAGTGTTCGGTTTAATTAAATAAAATACAAAGCTGAGAAAAACGTAGCGACAATATATTGAGACGTCAGGCAAGTTACACAGCAAAGGAAACAGATACATGCTGTCATAAAGCTTTTCACCGAACTCAAGAACTGCTTCACGCTAGAAATAGGTTTGGCGGCGGTACCTCCCCGGTCGAAATACACTGGTTCTACCACCTGACTGATACTTTTTGCCTCATTATAAACCTCAACTGAAGTTATTCCCTTCCAAACGAGAACGGATGACGCTGTGCATTTCGCACGCGGCGGGAGATTGTACGACATATTTCATGAAATGTATCGTCGCATCGTCATTACTCAACTTAGAAGCGGTTTCGATGCGAAATGCGAATCGGGCTATGAGGCAATATTGCCAACATGTCGAAACAAAATTCTTCTAGCCGTGAGAGCCTGAGTACACTTACATTCTAGACATGCACTTAATCCTCAGGAGTAGCAACGTACCTGTGGCGAAACTCAGGTAAGTCGTCGTCAACCCATTATGTTCCCACTGCTGGGCATGGGTCTTCTCTCAGAATGAAAGAGTTTAGGCCATAGTCCACCGCGCTGGTCAAGTGTGAATTGATAGACTTCACACACCTTTGAAAATGCTTTTTTTAGAGAACTCTCAGATGTGCAGGTTTCCTCACGATGTTTTCCTTCACCGTAAAGCAGTAATAATTAAATATCTAACTGAACTCAGGTCATTCTGTAGTCTTATCTAGGATTGAATATAAATGTCAGTGGGTGGCAGGAATCACTTACCATCAGATGGACTGCATGCTTGCTTACTGCTTTAGTATTATAAAAAATGCCTCGTTTTATTATCTGATTAAAGTAGCAAACGAGCAGTCGGCAGTCCACCCGATAAGTGCTTACTGTCGCTCAAGGACTGTAAGCGTCTTCATATAAAACAGGGTTTCTATCTGAAGTTGCGTTGCTACTCCTGAGGACCAAGATGGTCGCTGATATAAGTCAGCCGGCAACCACATTCTTCACCATACGCAAGATTTGCTTCACGACAGAAATAGGTGTGGTGGTGTAGTTCGACCGGAGAGATACCTGGGTCGAAATACACTGTTTCTACCACCCGGCAAATGTCGTATATTGCAACGTATGGGTATGGGCTAAAGCGTAAGCAATTAATGTTTTGAGGAAACGTAATTAGTTCGTTAAGGGTACTGAACCGAATTGTACGCCCCACTTCTCAATATCTTTATCTACTATTAGTATACCGCGTTACTCAAGCGTAGAATAACTTTATGACCCGACATTTCATAAAGACGGTATAAATGATTTTATCTAGATAAAAGATGGAAATAGATAAGACAAATATTTTGTCTTATCTATTTTATATCTATTGTCTATTTTATATCTATTGTCTTTGGGATGTCATTGTTAAGTCATTGTTTGTAAGGTACAATAATCACGCTATCAGCTTGACTGATGAAAAATTGAACATAATTAGGACAGCAATGTTTGACTTATATTTATAGTAATGCAAATAATAATTTTTAATGACCCCCGTGGCCGAGCGGTCACCATACCGGTCTGACACGCAGTGGGTCCCGGGTTCGATCCCCGGCCACACAGAATTGTAAATGCTGAGTTAAGATTTCTGTTCTGGGTCTGGGTGCTTGTGTATTCGTGTTAGTGTGTCCATGGCACCCACGACACAGGAGAAAATCCTACTGTGGGGCTATGCGTGTACAAAGTGTTTAAAATGATATTTTATTTCATTTAATTTAATACAATTATAACGCATATTATACATAAATATTATCTTTCTGCACTTTTTGGCTACAGTAACTATGCGAAATCTCACACTTCTCCGTGCATGCAATACTCCTAAAAGGTATTTATCTTAATTTCCCGCTTCACGTATTCATATAAATCCAAGAATAGAAATGGGTCCCAGCAGACATGCTATCTTTAGCATCGGCAATCGACGATTTAGCTGTGTTTTTGAAGCTACAGACACTGATAATATTTTACACTTTACGTATGTGGATAATGTATTAGTATTACTTAATTATTTCCAGTGGCTACTTTTGGACGGTCCATGCAGCAACAGATATGACCGAAACATAGAGTAATGTAATTAAAAAAAAAATATTTTTAACATAAATTTTAATATATATTTTATATAAGGCGACTATCTCAGTCCTCGGGAGTAGCAGCGCATCTGGGATAGACTTCATATAGAACCCCTGATCTATATAAAGTTCCTTACAAATGTCCATGGGCGGCAGTAACCACTTACCATCAGGTGTGTTGTTTGCTCATTTTATACTTCATATTTATATAAAAAAAATGAAGTAGAAAACGTGTATGCAGTCCATTCGATGGTAAGTTGCAACTGTACATTTGTTATTAACGTCAAATAAGATCAGAGTTTATTTTAGGTTACCTTAGGTTGGTAGATGCGTTGCTACTCCTGAAGACCAAATTGGAACGTCTCGAAAATTTATATCTCTCTAACTACACCCTTCCGAAAAAAACATAGCAACATAGCTAACCTAACCGAACCTAACCCAATGCTTCTGTTATTAGGTACAAATAGATGTGGCGATCGTACCTCCGGAATTGAATCGCAAATTGTTCTACCTTCTAACTCAATATTCGTGCTGTTAACTTCGTTACTCACTTATAAAAGACCAAGGGAATCGTCCATCGAATAAGTTAATAACATAACAAGTTACACCAAGCGGAAAACATCCATAAAATGAACGTTAGCATTATTAGACGGGGCATTCGGGATAGGAAATGTTTCCTATAGATAATAGCGTCCAATTTCCATCACGCGCCCCGCCAGCCCTTTTGTCACATTCTATAGAATAAAATGGGTGTTAGTGTGCCTTGCGAGGTCCTCCGGCTTATTATGTGGGTCTCGTGGGTTAACATGCGCACATCCGGCGTCGGGATGGGAAACTAACTGAATAAACATGTAGGAACATAACGTGTTTTCATTGTCCGTTCATTTTCCTTGTCAGATGTTTTTTGGAGCAACATTACATTTTTTTTATTTAGTATTGCTTTACCGGTATGTTTATACAAATATAACATGTAATGAAAGCATCTATAGTAACAAATTTATTGTACATATTTTTTTAACTTTCTCATTTTTGCTCCCTTATTTGGTCGCCTCATATAAAGGACTAATCCTCGGGAGTAGCAATGTATATGTGATGGACTTCAGATAGAACCTCTGTTTTAAATAAAGTTGTTTACAGACATAATTATAAAACAAAAAAGACGCTCTTTGCTGCAGAAATTTTGCTATAAATTGAATTGGTACAAGAATAATACATTTAATAATATAATATGTGTATCATTACACAGGTATTTTTAATTGAATAATTATAATTAATAAACATATCGCATTAAAATATTTCTGTACACAGTAATCGTTTTTATATACAGATTATAGTACAAGATTTTACAATCTCATTACGAATATTAAATTGATACTCAGTAAAGGTGAATAAATACGGCTGCAATATGTTTGAAATAGGAAATGAACTCTATTTTTCATTCGCATTTCCACATACCGCGTAATATTGAAATATGAAAATTTAGTTTAACTTTATTATTTTTGCGGTTCTGTACGTAGATTTTAATAAAAATGTACCTTGCTAACAGTTAATCAAACATTCTTCATTTTAAAGCAAGTTTTTTTTTATCTGATTGAAGTAGCAAACGAGCATTCAGTCCACCTGATGGTAAGTGGTCACTGCCGCCCATGGACA
>DWNE01005327.1:0-14100 GCA_018249875.1 Cecropterus toxeus | reverse complement strand
AAAAAAAAAAAAAAAAAAAAAAAAAAATACAGACGAATTGAGTACCTCCTCCTTTTTGGAAGTCGGTAAAAATGAAATCGTTTCATATTTTTGGTTGCATTTTCTAGGTTCAAGTAGCAAATGAGCTCAATTCATCGTAAATAGTTACTCTCGCCCATTTAAATTAAATGTGTCCAATTTAATATAAAACAGGAGATTTATTTAAATAAAATAATACACATGCGTGCTTCCGAGAACTATGGGAATAAAACAGAAATCTCCCTTCGCCCTTAAAATCGGAACATTGTTGCTATGAGGCAGAAATGATTTAAAGGTAGCAGAACCTGTGTAGTTCGAGGATTCCTGTAGCAGGGCCACCGTACAGTGTACAGTACTACCGCCGCACCTTTTTATTAGTTCTTCATCAAAAACCGTTCTGGCAGCAAATTTTGCATTTTGATGGAAGGATAGGGATGTCTACTATCTTATTATAAGGCACCTTAGGTTTCAAGAGTGTATTACCGTGAATTTCAGACCGAACTCATGTCAACTATTCTATGTGGAAATGATGTCAAACATCAATTGGCGTTAATGACTAACTATCATAGAAGTGCTCTACATTTCATTATTAAATAATAAAACATGTGGCAGAAAGTGAAAGAAACGTTTAAAGTCTACTAACTCCTACTACTACTAACTTTAAAAACATTTTATTAATTGTACTTATTATACATAACTATAAACGTCTTATGAATTTAAAAAAAGAAACAAACATTGAATATAAACCATTAAGAATGAATATGTCTTCAATAATAATGTACGCATGACAATTATGTGGAACACACTCAAAGGACTCAAGTCTTGGCAGCTCTCGCGCGACACAAAGGGCTTACGGCTGCAATATCCTATGATAATGTCGACTCGGTCCGTCTGTGCGGTCGTATCCGCCGTAATGGGACATGATCACCTCGCATAATTTTGTTAGCGTTTGCACCATTGCAGCATTAAAGTACCGTCACATCTTTCGTTAGTAAATTAGGGACTCAATCGCTGAGAAGCAAATCAAATGACTAATCTTTGATTTGTCGTTTATGAGGAAAGTTTGTAATATATCTGTTTCTTACCATGTAAAAACTACTGGTCATATTTAGCTGCAAACAGATAATTTATAGATAAGATTCTAGAATCTAGGCTATAAATTATATGTTGTTGTAGTAGAAACCAAGACCCTAGATTAACACATACGCTACTAGTCGTCGTGGTAAAGGTGACTGCAGCGGCCGGAGTCACGGGAATAACAAAGTCTATTATAGCAAAAAAGTAGCGAACGAGCATGCATCCTATCTGATTGTAAGATGCCAAGTCTTTCATAAGGTTCGCCATAGGTGCGGCTGAGGCCAATACTGATTCCCCTGAGGACTAAATTGGAGCGCCTCAAATAAGTATATCTACCAGGTAGTAGAGCCAATGTGATCGAATCACATTGGTTCTGAGCCGGGGAAGTAGCACCGCCACTCCTTTTTCTAGCGTGAAGTAGTTCTTCCGTTAAAATGGAAGAGAGTGGTTGCCGGCTCACTTATGTATGAGGTGACCATCTTAGTCCTCGTGAGGAGCGACGCGTCAGTGACAACAAGTTGCTTACAGATGTCCATGGGCGGCAGTCACCACTTACCATCTGGTGGACTGCAAGCTCGTTTGCTACTACATTCTTATAAAAAATATGTCTTCCTTACTACACGCGTACCAGATCTTACTTACGTAAACAATAACACAACAGCACATAACAAAGCGTTATTATGCAGAATAAACAGCACGTGCAGTGTCTCTGGAGTCGAACCACAAATGTCGAACCTATAATTACTTTGAACATGCGATGAATATGAAAGACGAAAGTAGAAGCAAAAAGGTGTAGGAACACATGATTGAATAAACATACCCAATAACTCAAAACACATCAAAATTCGTGATGTTTTCCAGAACCTTATCAGACTGATACTATAATTGCTGTTATAAAGAGATCTCGAAATAATTTCGTTCTAGACTCAGTTAATAAATCAAACACTAACCTTATTATCTTGAAGTGGAATGTTAGCCATTTCTTTACTTTACTTTCTCTTTGTTTCACACGTATTTTATCTTTTTCTGCCAATCATTAGACTCTTAGCTAATAATAATGACCAAAAAGCGTATTCTTTCGGTTTTGTTCAAAGAATAATGAATTCAAAACGCGGAGGCGAGGGAAATGAAAAACTTTTAATTGCCATTTATTTGGGCGAGAATAATAATCTGCCAGATTTTTAATGAAATTAAGTGATCTCGCAGTCTTATCACGACTTAAGGAAAATAATTATTTTTTCTTTTAATAAGTAGGTATAATTTACGGTAAATATTTATGAAGATTGCTCATCAAAAATTAAAGTCTAATTACAAATCAGTGGAACTTGGTAAAGCCCGAGTTATTTTAGGGAAGACTATGAAAATTTGTGGATTTCTGAAACCATCAAACTATCAATCGTAAATATAAAATATTAATAGTAAACAAGGAATTTCTCTCGAAAGCTATATAAAATGAAGGTATTCTTTGATCGTTATACCGTTCCAGTTTTACTATCTGATACAAGTTCATTTTGATATTGATTCAAAGAAATTTTGGTCCATAAAATTATTTATTGATGGATTACTGATTCTGGTCACACTCTATAATAATGGTGGTAGAACTTGCTGGGATTTGATTAACATCATTGATACGTTGTTTTCAGCATTATAACAGCGGTTTGCAAAAGCTGTGTTTTTTTTTTAATTTTTAGGGCATGTGACGCAACTACGTCCGTTCTACGGTAAAAGTCCTATTCTTTCTAGTGCAATTGGTACCAGATAAACTGCAAGCACGATACCTGGAAAATATGTGGACAATTTGTTTACTGTAAATTCTTTTAAAATACGAGTAGTACATATTATACTACCAAAAGTAGTTCTGAATATGATTCATAATAAGCCCCATTTATATACTTGACAATACGGACAAAAACGAAGCACCGCTGAGTTCCCTCAGGAATTACTGTATAATGTGACATTTGGTAAAAATGAATTTTAATGTACCCACACAGTGATATGAAACCCTCAAATTCCCCCTGCAGCGAAGGTAGCCTTAACAAAACGATAGAACAAATCGACGTCCTTCCAATTTCAGTTTTCATCGCCTCTTTTGTACTCATCAAGTATTCTAATGCAAAGGCAAAAGCGTCAATGAATGGCTGCTAATGGTTTCATTTGGTTGTGTTCGAAATGCGTGATAAAGGGTCTGGGGTAGCCAATGTCCACCCCGACCAGTTTTGAATTGCTGATTGCTCGGAATAAGGTGCCTTTTGGAGTACCTACTTGTTGCTCGGGGAATAAAATCGAGCTCGGCTTTTTAATGGAAAATGTTGACTTTTAGAAACCTTTGAATGCGTAATGCCCATTCTATGTACTCCGCCTCCGCCCCTTTCTGGACTTGTTATGATTTTGAATGCATGTGTAATGTATGTAATAGGTAAAGATTTTAAGGGCGTTTTTCATGTTTTGAATAGCAATTCACAAAAATAAGTTTCTACGCAGTAAGTTACTAAGTTTTAAAAAATCTGAAGACAAGCAAAGTTGACTCAGGTAATGAAAATTAAAAAAATGAAGCAATTTGAAGTTATGAAGCATTATAAAAATAAGAGTAAATATGTTCTTAATAGATAAATATTTATGTAAAGAGGCAACTTTTAATATTTAAATCATCATTGAATATTTATTTAATTTCTAAACCACAGTTTTTTTAAATTCAGCTGGTACCCATGATAGTACGTTGTTTTGAATTTATTTTTGCCAATATCGACCCAGTAATATGGATCGTGCTCACGGCAAAACTGCGGTGGCCGGAGAAACCGTTGACAACCATCAATAGTACAATAATATGTCTATCCTACGTGATTAAAGTTACCAATATCAACAAAGTTATGAAAAGTTTGGTATAATCTAAATGTATAGATAAAATATAGCTAAGCCCTGAACTTTTCAATTACAAAATTAGTCTAACAAAAAGTCTCGTGGAGTTTTAAATCGAAGCTTTGCCACGAGATCAGCGACACGCCTTAGTTTTTAAGATTAATTCTTTCTTCTCTCACCTTGTCTCTAATTAAGTAATTTTCTTTAGCAATCTATTCTTTTTAAGAAATATTTCTTTAATAGAATTTTTATTATAAAAAAATATTTGAATTATTTTTCTTTACAGTTTCATCAGCCAAATTATATTAATGTTGCAAAAGAGACATGAATAAGGACATCATTTGCCTTTAGTTTCATTCGGCACTTACTTTAACCAACTGACTGTTAGTGCGAGGATCATAATCAAACTCCCGACGTAACTCAATATCGTACAGTCGCAGCCAATAAATCGCAAAACTACTTCTAACTGGAATCAAGTGAATGGACTATCCCTCAATTATCGCAATCCGCATCAAACTAATAGCCCTAATGGAGAGCCATCTGGAACATTAACCGGGGAAACGACTTTAAGTTACTTTACAAACACAATTTGGTCTTCCTGAAGTATCGCCGATTATTTACATTACATCAATCTGGAGGGTAGCATAAGAGTTTGTGTAGTTGGAGTCTCATGTGTAAGAATCTGTTCAAGTCTATCACATAGTTATTGGGTTATCACATAGTTAAGTTTTTCATACACTAGCCAACAGTTCTGAAATATTTCATGGCTCAATTTCATATTTAACATATGCATATATATCTGAATTTTTCCAGCCCTTTTAATTTGAAAGTGTGATCCATCTTTATTTATTGAAATATCCATTTGTATGACGAATGGATATGAGGCATTGATTTCTGTTTTGGGATTTTACCTGTTCTGATATTTTGTACTAGTTGAAGTTTACCAAAAAATTTTAATTGCACATTCCTACAAATTGAATCATCTACTGCAATTACCAAAATCATTCATGAGCGCACACAGCAAAATCTCTCTTTCAATCAAAAATTATATCTTATTTGAGGTTATGAATTGTTGAATATTTTATATTAATCAAATCAACTTAACTCATAAATCGCAAAACTACTTTAAACAGGAACCGAAGATGGACTATCCCCAATTATCGCGCAGTGGAAACCGAACTAATAGCGCTAATGGAGAGCCATCTGGAACATTAGTCGGAGCGGACTCGAACCTGGCTTCCGAATTGATTAGTACTTTATCAGTTCGACTCGATATCTTCATTTGAATCTTTCCTATAATCTGCGACTCAATAAATATGTCATCTTGATATTTCAATAGTCATTGTTCAGTTATAAGTTAGTTCGTTTGAAAAAATGTAGAAAACATGTGACATTCCTTCATGCACCAACGCTGCACATGCTTTTCGTCACAAGAGTAGTATAATTCTGCCAATGTAGTTTGAAAATTGTCAAGGATATGAATCATTTCTATTTAGTTCTCATGTGGTAGAAATATCGTTAATTTATATTTGGTATTTTCTATAACATAACATTATTTGATTTAGTAATAGGTATATAACATAAGAAAACCTGCAGTTACGATTAGAATCATACGCCTTTTCGTAACAACTTCAATCATCCAATCAGTTATTTTGAATTACATAATAAATAATTTAATATAAAATGGTGCCATTTTTTATCTCGTTCTCTTTAGTATCTGAGCGAGAAACATGAAAAACCAGTTAAAAAAAACAAACTAGACGTAAAATAGATTGGTTAATTTATCAACGTGCTTGTCAACGGTTTCTCGCCGCAGTTACCCCATGATCATGGTCTATGTAACTGGGTAGATAGAATCAAAAAGCATATTGTGAGTATCCTTAACATTTCAAAATGATAGTTCCATGATAATATCAGTCTAATCATAAACTGTAAATTCTTGATGTCTTCTACGTTCATCGTGTACCTACTCTAATATAACAGCTGGCTGAGAACACATCTACGAGTATGCCACTGTTACACGGGATCTCGCTATCAATTTCAAGCAAACGGTGACGTGACAAAGCGACCTCATCTCCGAGCTTCAGGCTCCAGTTATGGAAACCAAACAGAGCAGTCTTGAGAAACCGTTGCGGTTAGTTGGAAGGGGATCACAGAAATTTGCATTTGAGGTCGTGTGCTAAGGCAATTGTTTGGTATGCAATTGTTTAAAGGTAGACTCGTAAATGTAGATTCAGTTAACTCCTTCTTATCTTAACACTCGCGTCCGAGTCGTATAAGGAAATTGAAACAAATTTGTATTTCTATTTTTGATTAATCACATGGCTTTGAAGTCTACCCGCGCCATGAAAAAATTTCCGTACCTGAATACCCTCTATGGTCTTCAGCTCCGGCAAAAATACCGGCACACATTTTCTACCTAATGGACATTTGTAAGTAACTTTATATAGAACAGCGGTTCTATCTGAAGTCGATCTCAGATGCGTTGCTACTCCCGAGGACTAAGATGGTCGCCACATTTATAAGTAATCCGCCCTTATTAATATAAAAAAATCACTATTTGCATATCTCAGTGTCTTCTTCGGTAACTCATAAAGAGATGGCGTCACTGCTATTCTGAATCATGCTATCGCAGTTATCTCAACGCCTTGCATATGTTCCGAGTACCATCGGCGCATGGCCGCGCCCCAGATTGACCACCTAGAGTGGTGTGGGTGGTTAATGTCTCTTGAAACAGAGATAGGCACAAACATAATAGTTCGACTATAACAAATCTTCGCCGGACCTATTACTGCTCTCAAAGCAGCAAGGCGGCAATATTGTATAAGACCTACATTATGTTATTTACATCCTAATTAGATCTCAAGAGTAGAAATATCCCCCATGTGAAGCACAGGACGCCTGACATCTATCGGGTTAGATACAGATGTCCGTGGCCGGCGCAATTATATTTTTTGCATAAAAATGTACCTTAAGAATAGTCCCTTAAATCCATAGAACCCGTGGTGAGATTTTCATGCATTATTGCTAAAACGTCTTTTTACTGGAAACATACAGTCATATACAGTTTATTAACCCATAAATATTATGTGTAGAACTTATTACTATGTATAATATTATTTCAGTTTAAGTACCATTTACTACTACAATATTAACACAAAACAAAATATACGCGTAAAATGCATGGGTAATATTTTCAAACGGACTCGTAAACGATTTTTGATAAATGCTCATACAACAGTTAGTTGAAGCCTAAAACGAAATAGCTGCATAAAGGGAAAAGTTTGGTTTGAAAAATTTGATGTTGACTAGAATACGCAGTGCTTCTGCTATTCAAACAAAACTAGACAATATATATAAAAAGTAGGGTCCACCAAAACCGACTAATTTAACTTCAAACATTATCATAACATATATCCAGTGCAACCTTTATATAACGGCCCTCAATATAGCTTATAACATATAATTTAAAAAAAATGGCGCCTACACATAGGACTTTTTTATAGCGACAATACGGGTATCAAATGAGAGCCAGTAAATAGACCATTCTGAAAATATATACATTAAAGTCCTTTCTTATCGGTTTTGTCCAAAAGCCATATAATAATCAAATTTAGCGTTGAATTAGATATACCATTATCAACAAAAAATCGTTTAACTCCGTCGGAATTTCTGTTTTACTATTTTTTAACAATATTAACAATTAACAATATAATATAATATTTAAATTAATATTAATAGTTTAGAACGAATTTTGAGGCCTCGCAAAATATAAAGTATTATTACCTCTATTGAACGAATTTCGGCAACTATAATAACCTTTATAATTATGACGAATCGTATCAGTTATATACACTTTTAGGCATATCAAATTATTTTGTAAGAGAAAACTTTAAACTGAAAATTATAAAATTCTAAATACAGTATTTTCAGTAAAATGTGTTTCGATTTATTAGGGAAAATCATTTGTTATAACAGGGGTAGCAGATTAGTGCCTACGTAAAGTTGAGATTAACAACATTTTTTTACCTTGTTAAAACGAATTGTAAATTCTAAACTAGCCTCCGTATAACGAACCTCATTGAAACAAATTACTAAGGAATATTTTCTCATTTCCTTCAGTTTCGTTATATCGAGGTTGCACTGTATTATTATATAAATAAATTATTTTTACTTTAATTTATGAATGAGTGACTAGAAAGTTTATAATGATCAATATTTTATAGATTAATGATCATCTTTAATTAAAATTAACGCTGGATGCGTCTACAATTAAATGAAAATACATAGATTTATTATATCATTGACGGTCTAGCATAAATTAATTAATTATTATTTATGAACAATTTGAATAAAAAGCAACAATTTTCAAAACACATAATACCTTATAAGAAGATTCGTCATTATTAGCGGGAATATAATTAAATAGGATTAAATTTTCATAATCTCACAAAGGAATGTTAAATTTAAGTTACACCTCATTAATCGTAAATATTGAAATTTCTTTTGTGTTACGAAACCTGCTCAAATAGCAGGAATCGCAATTTAAGCACAGAACCGCTGGGAGCTGTAAAAATTTTAATTTCCGCACCATTCATTCACCTGTTTCTTAAGCTCCATACACATCATCCGTTCCTCCTTGCTGTCTCTTATTCGTACACAACTTATATTACGTTATAAGTATATTATGTCACGGTGACTGATTTTGAATATGCCAAAAAATAAATTATTGTAAAAATAAAATTGTTTTCTTGGATCTAATCGCATTTATGCGATGCTCTTTAATTATTTTCTACATAATATGTGAAAATTAATATAAGTAATTTATAACAATACCTTGAAGTTCTTAAATATAACTCTTGTTTTTTTTTAATTTAAGGAATAACTAACGACACTGACAACTTAACATTATTTTATGGGTAACTTAGCGATGGAATCTAATATTGTTGGAGTAATATTATGTTCGTACCTATATTGTTCAGTACAGTTTTTAAATTTGCGTAAAGTCTATCAATTTGCACTTAACGGGTTTGATGGGCTATACCCGTTCTAATAATAAGAGGAGAATGCTTGCCAAGAAGCGCAATAATATCAGTGATGGTAAGCTCAAAGCATACAGAAGAAGGATAGAGCGTAAGCCGCATTATGCAGCTCCTGACCAAAATAAATCGCGGTGGTTTTAACTAGAACAATTATCGTTTTGTATACTCCCGGTCTGTAACAAAGGCGGAAAAGAATTGTGATGGTAATGTTGTGGGCAGGGAGCCTTGTGTATAAAACGGGCTTAGAGAATATATGGAGAACTCTCAGGAAGGTAGGATTCTTCAAGTTATCAAAACAAACGATATTTTCTTATGATTACGATTTACGAAGTATCATAGCCTCCGCGTATTTAAACTCCATAATGCTGACGACCCGCGTGGCGGAGCGGTGACCATACCGGTCTGACGCGCAGTAAGTTCCAGGTTTGATTCCCGGCCAGACAGAAATATGAATGATGGGTTTAGATTCTGTTCTGGGTCTGGGTGTTTGTGTAGCCGTCTTTGAAAAAATCCTAGTATGGGGCTATGAGTGTAGAAAGCGTGTTAATGCTAGTGTAGACTACCATTCCTAATAGTATTTTACAAAATTGAAGTAGCAGCCAGCGTAAAAAAAATATTATTAATTTTATACTCCATGTTGAAAACAAGATGGTATAAAAATAGAATTAGTTGGTATATTTTACTTTTTATTTCCTTTTAGAAGCAAGACGAACCCTCTGAGTTTCCTACCAGATTTTTCTTCTCTTTTCCAGTTGAGGTCATGTTCCGATCCGATGGCAGTGTAAGAAAAAATAGTGTATCTATCATTTTATAAGTGCACCCATAGGCCTATACAAATTTATGATATTTCATTTCAATCGCTGCTATCCACAGCTATCTTTAATCATTCTAAAGATACTGGAGAACTACCTCGTAGTATGACAGAGGAGTACCGTATAAACTTATCTGACAAACTACAAATTAAAACACAGTAATACTTTTTACAAGACTAATTAAAGTAGTATAGAGCATCTAGTCCACTTGATGGTAAGAAATTTCTGCCGCCTTGGACATCTGTAACCCACTGTACATACAACAAAAGATGTATCCGAAATCACAAATGCGTTGCCACTCATGGCCGAGGACTGAATGATCGACGTAAGCCAGCCAGCATCCACACATTCTTCACCTTTACACAGCAAGCGCCTACACGCTAAAAATAATACTTAATTCTGTTGTTACCTGAAGTTAGTGATATTGAGAATAGCACCATCTAAACTTCGAAACAATACACACAGTATCCTCTCGACACGTCACTCGACTCTCGGGCCAGTATGCAAATTTTGTGGAATTATTATGAAAAATTCTGGAGCCGTTAAAATAAGCGCAGGATTTATAGGTCGAGGCGTCCGACTGTCCCACTAAACGTGAGCTTTTGACCCTGCGTCCGGTGAAGTGACTTGTAGGACTTTTTGACCTCTTTTTTTTACTGTATAAAATTTATTTATTTCGTTTGAGACAGTGGCCCGGTTCACATGTAAATAGTATAGTATATGTAAGTAAGTATGTGTGTAAGTTTACCAACTTTAAGAAATTTTATTATCTTTTTAGAATTTTGATATTTTTTCCTATCTGGTTTAGCACTAACCACATTATCATCATCTGTATATTGGTTCCTTGTCATATAGAACGATAAAACTCTATTCAGTACAAAAATCACCAAAATAAAATCATCTTACCTTTAAGTTACCGTTGGTACGTACATGCAGATGTTGTTGTAAGTAGATTTGTAGGACCTCATGCATGGGCGGCAGTAACTATAATGAGTATTTGGTCTTTAAAATATTCACTTAAATCACCTAGTGGAGTGATTTGGTTACAGAAAACGATTACTACTGTTCTGTTTTTATTAATAAACTGCCACGTATTATAAACTACCTTATTCCCTTCGGTCACGAAGTATGTAACGAGGATCCTTTGCGTGAATTCAGGTTTTAAACTATCTATGTGGCAAATTTTAACGTTATCTGATGTACGGTTTTTACGTAAAAAAGTAACAAACACACAGACATTCTCACAAACTTATATCTTTATAATATTAGTAAGAAGAAAGTTAAGCATTTAGAAAACACTTCATGCTTATATACAAAATAGCGATTGAAATTATCTCAACGTCGCTACCATCTTTAAAGCAATTCTCGATCTTTTGCACCCGTTAGCATTTTGGTATTTTATTGCGATAACTCTATGGTAAAGTTAGATAATTCTATTTGCTCGTTTTACGGCTCACTCTCAAATCTACTCGACGCGGCTCCGAAAATAAAGTTTATAGACACTAAACGCTCCAATCATTCAGCTTTAGTTATCTACTTATATTGGCTACTTATATTATATACTTATAAGGAGTAAGCGATTTTCGTAACAAATAAGAAAAATATGTTTTTTTTTATTAAAAAAAAATAACATGTTACATTTGAAGTTATTGGCATAAAGCTAATGCGACTTTCATGTGATTATGAAAAGTGTAATTACCAAAACTAACCTCGATTACATAAATATTGTATGTATTATTTAAGAAAAAAATTAAAAAGTGAATCATATAAAATCGAAATCGTGAATCGAAAAACTTACACCCAAACAGAAAGTTTGTAGGAATATTAATATTGATATTAATATAGCAAGAATATTAAAATTAATATAGCAAGTATTCTATGTAAAAACATTATTTGGCTATGTTATGCAACACAAGAACTATGGCCTGCCACATGTGCCCATACATACAATCTTATCAGTCGCACAACTCATCTTGAGAACAGAGCCATAACATATGCAGGATGCTGCATAAGAACGATTTATTGACTGCCTCCCATCTTACGTGCGCAAGATAACCATTAGGATGATTGAGTTTGTTATCTACAACCTTACTCTGTGACGCTATAGAGCCTGGGTTTACTGTATGACTTCAAACAGTTTGAAATGGCATCTGTCTACCCTGACCCGCTTTGCAAAGTGAAAGAAAGCTTATGGACAGACCGGACAGGTAAACCGGCACACATATTCCTACCAAGAAACGGCTCTTACGATTTGGTGGAAGGGTGTCGTTGCTGTCCCACTTTAATATGAGGCAAACTTGTTACTCTTCAGGAGCAGCAACATATCATGACATCTTCGACATCACAACACAGCATGATAGACTTCAGATGACACCCCTGTTCTATATGAAGTTGCTTATGTCCATGGGCGGCAAAGACCACTTACCATTAGATGGACTGCTTGCTCGTTTGATACTTCAATCTTATAAAAAAGAACTATACTCGTTCTAACATCTTCCTAGACTGAACTAAACGGGTATTAGTATTTAAATAAAAGGCATTATACAAATAATTATATGTTTATTCATTATGTATATGCAGGTATATAGGTAACTTGATAGTTGGTATTGGGTGGGAATACTCTAGCGAAATAACTACAGATATGTAGGTATAATAATACGTACAAATTTAATGTTCACTACATCGAATCATATTCACATAGACACTGAGTCGATTAGCATTACTTATTGCACAGATGTGTCCCACGCCTTATTCTAAGTAAACAACGAAAATAATATAATTATAATAGGAATAGTACGAGATAAATAGGTTAATAAATAGTAAAACAAAACGAGTTACAAGGATAACTATGACATATAGGAATTTAACATCACTAAAAATTATATTATTGCTGTTAATAGAAAATCTGGTAAGGACTGTTTATTTAAATTAACCGCTTGAATTTGTGACCGCGAAATTTACACATTTGCCGAAAGAACAGAGTGAAATAAGAACAAAATAAACAAAGTAATTGCGAGAAGATCTAACAATTCGTGAAATATAGTTCTATTTCGTTAAGATCTCCGTATTCCACTTTAAGGATATATAAATAGTCCAGATTATTATATTCAGCAGAAAACTGCAAGTAATGGTTATTTAAATGGACTTAAATATCGTACAAATCATCTTGAAACAACATGCATTAGAAATAAAACATCAATTTGATCCTCATAATAAAGAACCTAAAAGACCTATTTTGATCGGTAATCGTAGTCAATGAAGCGAAGTGAGAAATTAGCATAATCTTCACTACTCCTTAAGCCGATATACGGCCCTAACCTCCTTGGCAGCGTTCCTTCATATCCGTTTATGGTGTACGATAAACTTAATGACCCTTAATACTAAATCTAATATTCGAGCGTTTTTGGCGTAATGTATTCATGTCCTTGTCACCTTTATCTTTGAAAGGAAATCCTCTTGGATGCTATCCAAATCGGACCAAATATTTTGTTCCAGTGTCTTGCTAGGCGAGTTTTATGGGTAGTAACGTTTTTTGTAACTGTTTTGTTAAAAGGAATAAACAACGTAAATAAGGTCATGAGTTCACTTCATTTATATTGTCTTTTGTGATTATTTTAGTAGGTCTTAGAAAGATTATCTTAATTTTTTATTTTAGATTTATCTTCATTAAGCTTCGACGTAATTAGGAATACGTTTATATGAAATGTATAATTAGAAACAGGTTCTAAATTAATACATTTGTAGAGAACAACAATATTCAAACAACAAAAAAGGGGATGAATCAAAGATAGACAATTTAACACTGCAAAAATTAGTACCACTGAGATTTTCAAAAATTGAAAGTAGCAAGTCGTTGACGTTCAACCATTTTGAGAAAGTAAAGATCTTAAATTGCATGTAAGTAATACTTGTCATGTACATGGATATAAGTTCTATTGCCTATTTCAAAAATTTAAGGATTTTATTTAATCTTATTTATCCGTATTTAAAATATAGTAATAATATCACCAAGATTTTCTATTAACAGCCAAGGAAGTGCTTATTGCTGTATACAAATCTAAAGGACGATCTTTACAAGGATGTAAACATGAATAATATCCGTACAAAATGCGCTCTTTACAAACTACCCTCTACAGTTGTTAAGAAATCGTTGTTTAACTTTACTCAAACCTTTTTACAACTTTACACTGTAATATTTATTATTCAATTATTTTGACATATTTTGAAACTGTTTCTGATGAAATTGTTACTATTAATGTTTAAAATGTTTAAAAGAAAATTCTGATTTGAAACAC
>DWNE01005326.1:0-14102 GCA_018249875.1 Cecropterus toxeus | reverse complement strand
ATTGTCTATAAGTTAATTAGATTGTAAGTTAGCTGTAAATTTTCCAAATAAAATAAAATAAAATAAACACACTTGTAGGGACAAAATACCTTAATACTGAGTCAAAAACAAAAAAAATATATACAATTACACTTTTTTGCATGAAAAGTTTTACACCAGTAATATCAACCTAAATCTACCATAACAAGATATTACCGTAACACGGTATTCTGCATAATATTATTAAATTAGCACTAATTGGGATTAGTCTTTACATCGTCTCTACATTCAATTAGCAGTAATCAAACCCTGTGACCGCTTAATCCTCCGAGCCGGTGCGTTCACCTTAATTCAATCAACTGCATTTACTAATCGAATAAGCCGTATTTAACTCTGTGGGGAAAGGATTGACCGCAACGCACACTGAGCAGAAAAAACGCTGACGCTAATAGGTACGGTATTTGCGGTTATATGACTGCTTTAATGTAATATTCTGGGTTATTGTTGTTTTATTTCATTATCCATAAAATAGTGTTACTATTTTATTATTGCATTTAAATGCTTAGTTACTTGTAATAATCATGAAGTTCTAAATAAATAGGAAAATGTGTATATATCGAATTCGAAAATTATTTTTAGAATATAACAAATTTACATTATATATATTTTCGTAAAATAAAACGATATAACTTATTACTTCCTAAAAATATCATAATTAAAAAAATATCATATAAAAAAGTTGATATTTTATAGCGAAGAAAACTCTGCTCTTGACCTACACATATTATGTTTATCATTAAGGCTCGTTGTCGATTTAATAATTAAAGAAATTACATATATATATTATTATTACAACTGTATCTCTTAAATGTTAGATTTAAAATAACTGAGTCTTCAAGTTAAAATAACTAATTTAAATTCTCCGCAACATTAACCAAACATCACGCAAGAGTACCTTCTAGAAGTTACTCCGGATAACGTTATTCATTGTTCACAGGAGATTTAGCAAGAATATCAGGATTTTGCTTCAATTCTTGTATGTTCCGTGATGTGCAAGATTGCAAGCGAAATAAATATATGGTCGGGAAGATTTGATCCACAGTATTAAATCACGCTCTTTTGATGCAACATTAACCCGATGTAGATAACATTCCCACATATGAATTAATTCATTTGAAAAAAAAACACACACAAAGGTATTATGATATATGTGATGGACTATTGCTACTATTGGTTCTACTTCTACATTCACAAAATTCGAAAAATTCATATTTACTTCAGTGTTATTCATGTTGTCTCTTCGAACTTGATATAATCTGATAAAGGTTATTGTGCTTTTAATATCTAGATTGTTGTGCATGACTGATTATGATAAGCATGTGTCGTTGGTTAATAATTATAAAACCACATAAAAGTTTAATAAAACAAAATAAGATCGATTAACTGTCTAGCCTTTTTAGACTAAAATCTACATAAATTTTATATAGAGGTCGCTGAACGACCTAAGAGTCAAAGGTACCTGGTACTGCTGAACCTGACAAATTATTTACAATACGAAAACAGAAAATCATAAACTTATCAGTTTATTCTAAATATAGGATTGTCCAAAGAGTACTCAAGCGAATAACAATGTCAAATGTACAATTTTTGAACAAGAAAACTCCGTTTCTAAGCCACATTTCCAACGTTTTATACGCCACGTATGCGCTGCGCCTAACAAAACAAAATGCACCGTCCGCGTGCCACCGCGAATCCAATAGGTTTTCATTTAATAAAACCCTTTTATTGGTTTAACGGATTTACCTAGCTTTGTTGTCGCTTACTTAGTCTCTGTGGTCAAACTTATTTGTATCAACATTTATTAATGACGAATATTTGACATGTGGAATTAAGAAACAATTTAAACGGAAAGTTGGAAGGAAATTAGCCAAAACTTGGTACTTTTGTTTGGCAAATATTATTGATAAAGTGTATATTTATCAATAATTTTGGTTATCAAGCGTTTGGGTATTTTATTAGGTTCAAATAAGTGTAGTTACAAAGCGATAGACATGTCACGCGCTGCGCGGTACGACGAACGCGCTGTGTCAGTCGCACGGCACCATTGCGAGCATTTCATATTACAAAGCAACATATCGACATCTTCTATATCTAAACTCACCAATCGCGTTCCAATACGCTAATTTACATGAGAATAAATGCGTAAATCGCCCGATGTTTTTCCGCCTTATATACCCCGTACCCATTTTCCATTCATTCCTAGACCATCCTAATACCACCTCGGCAAGTCCCATTGGTCGTAAGGCGTGGTCCAAACAGATTTCAGAATGATTCTAATGAGATAAACTGAGCTTCACTAAAAGTCACGCCTCTACAAATTATTGTGTGGTAAGGCGATAAATCGACAAATCTTGTTAAGAGCCACTCCTACGGGGGTCAAATAGAGCGATTTAATAGTGGCGAATTAGTCTGATATTGGCGTTGTCTTGGAAACAGCGGCTACGCCCCAAGAAGAGCCATTATGATAGCAAAACCTACGATTTTACTAAGGAAAACATGTCAACATCGTATGGACGATCATTTTGAGTGGTTATATTGGTTGCCGCGCGTTTAAAACCGCTGCCATTCAAGCGCGCAGCTTTGTAGGCCCAAAAAGACGTCTCAGAGACGCGTGAAAGGTATCTGTCTATTAGTTTTCTAATACACTGTATCGTAATAATGGTAAATAGTATAAGTAGATGTGTTTCGACTCCATTTTTTCGAAATTTTCGCGAGATTGTGCGCCAATATCTGGTCGCATGCGATCCAATAAATAGGTCATAATGGTGTAAAATTACGTATTTTAAACATAATTTGGTGTATAAATAGCTGTGGAGATTTAGAGAAACGAATTTTGAGACGCAAAACGATTGAAAAGTTGGAATTAATTCCAAACAAATGGCATGGCCGATCTTGTTACGAAGGGTGATATCGTATTTAGATTGAAATGGTAAATTTAGCTTACACAGTCAGTTTAATGGGTAATTAGACACAAAATAGTACTGTACAGTGTATTATTAAGTTAAAATTTCGAAAAAATTACAAGTTTTTGCGAATTTTCCTCGATTCTTGAAGCGATCGAAATCAGAATGAGCGCTGCTGATCTAACTATGCAGCCGTAACTAAAAGTTACAAAATGTGATAGATTTCCATAAAACGATACTAATGAAACTATTCATTTAAGAATAATATACTTTAGCTCTTACTTTCCTTATCTTAACGATCCCATAAGCGTTTTTCTCTAAATAGGAAACGATTGTCCAGTTTACTATAATTCCTTCTCATCACAATATATTTATTACACTGAAAATAGATCATATATACGGTTCATACATAAAAGTACGTTAAAAGATGCCGCGTTAATCTTTTCTGTTGGATTTAGTAACTGTACAAGCTAGATACAATCACATAACTGATATTTAATATTTACGTTATTTCAAGTGCAATTTTGCTAGAAATAACATTGTAATACTACACAGTCGTTAACTTTAAAACTTCCTTAGTAATAAGCTATAGAAAAAGAGTATATACCACGGTTTTATAAATGCAGAAGCAAGCGAGCATAAAGTCCAAATGATGGTAAATGGTCACCTTCGTCCATATGGACATAACCAACTCCATATAGGACAAGTGTTCTTCCTCAAGCCGGCAGATACGTTGCCAGTTCTCCTGACTCCTGAAGACTGTTCCATAACTACATGACTATTGTATTGAGAATATCTACACCCAAAAAATGCAATATCTGCTACAAGTAGATATGGGGATGGTACCTGCCTGGTCGAACCATAAATAATAGTTGTACCATCCTAAAAAAGTAAGAATAATAAACCACTTGCTCAACGTCAACATATTTGACCTAATCGTAGACAAATCGTACCCAAAGCAGTTACACAGACTTGTGCTCTTCATTGTTTACAAGTGGTTTAGCATGAATATCTGAATCTTACTTTTACTGTAATATGTTTCGTCATATGCAAGTTCCCAAGCGAAATAAGGTACTATAGTAGGGAAGATCTGATTCGTAACACCGTATCCAATCACGGTTCTAACCATACCGCAGAGAAACAAAATTACATTTTGCGAAAAAAGGCGAGTAACTTGTATACCTATCAATTCACGGACATCTGTAAGCAACTTCATGTAGAACAGAGATTGATACATCTGTAATCGATCATAGATGCGCTACTACACTCGAGGACGAAGATGGTCGTCTCGTGATTCTACAACCACATCCTTGCACCGAAACGCAAGACCTACTCTTGCGTTTCGGTGGAAGGTTCACGGTAGGTCAGGTTTTACGCTAAAAATTGATCTGTAGGTACTTCCCGGGTTGAACTACACTAGTTTTACCACCTATTAATCGTGTGTGCTATAAAGACATTACTAAAGCACCCAGACCCAGAACAACAATGACGATAAAACAACCTTTAAACACTAGGAACATATTAAAATGTTGCATACATGTTATGTATAAATAATTTACGCATGTTAAATAAACCGTATCATATAAAATACTTCATTTAAAATATGAGCGGTTGGACGGTCGACTGAAGTTATCATTTCCTTTAATGAAATGGGTTATTTTTTCTTACTTTCTCGAGTTATTCCGCGTGAAGTGATCCGTGCACTGCTTTTTACGGATTACTGGAATAGTTATACTACGCAGTAGACACGTTGGAGTTATAAGTCGCGTGGTTTCAGTAAAGTTCTTTTAAAATAGTTATTTGTAGATATGTAAAGTAAAATGTTCTGTGAAGTAAAAAAGTCTTTTTATAATTGGAGTTAGGTTAAATAAATAGTTTATTATTTATTATTCTATATTGTAGGAAATTGTCGGTGTAGCAATATTTAATGGATATTTAACGTTTGGAGCGTTAAATAAATAAAATTACTAAAAGAGTACATGCTTACCAGTGCTTATCGTAAGACTATGAAGTTTTTTTTTTCGAAAAATTGAAGTAGTAAATAAGCATGCAGTCCATCAGATCGATGGTACTCATTGACATCTTTCATTAACTTTAACTTGGATTGACCGTGTCATGTCTAAGTTAAAAGATGTTCCATCCTTTAACTTAATAACTTAACAACTTTTGTCAAGAACTAAGTTAACACCATAATCTACATAATATATAAAGCAAATGCACACATAATTTTGAATTATCCTCGCTGCTTCTAAACTACTTATTATTGTAGATACCTCCCCGGTCGAACTACACTGGTTCTACCACCTGGTAAGATGAAATAGTTTCTTATAATTCCACTACTCTGTTTTCGGAAATAGTAAAGCATCTGTGGTCGAATACAGATAGGATTCTTATGGTATCTCGATTTCAATGTGTCTATGGGCGACAATGGCTACGTATCATCAGGTAGACAGCATGCCTTTCGTAATCATAAAAAAAACTGATGTTTGTTTTTATGAAACGACGATGCAAGTAAAGCTTTTATTTGTTAAGAATGGTTTGCTTGTTGAAATAATTAATATTCCTGATGTGATAAACAAACAAAAACTTAGCCATTTTGGCATTGGCTGCTCAGTCGAGCCTTTCTATTATCCTCTACCTAGCAGCCTAGTGTACGACATTCGTCAGATAGACCAAATAATTATCAGTTCCAAAAATAGTTTCACTTTATAATAAAAAAAATATATAGTTATAAATCCTAGAGCCATCAAAATACCGCATACCGTTTAGTGGTCGTGTCCGTCACAGACCGCATCGGTAGTGATTCAAAATGAAGGGTTCGGTCGCGCGTGCGTTCATGGAATCTCAACAATGCTACTGTTAGGGACCTTTTACATTGGATAAAAAAATGTCAGAATCAGTTCACTATTTCCACAACTTTTGATGTATCAAACATAAAAAAATACAGGCGCATTGAGATTCTCCTAAGTTGTTTAATAGGTTTGTCCTGGTTTCATCCCATACAGTTATATCACAGTATGTATTCTAAGCAATTACAGAACAATAACGTGTATACCTTTTAAGGCAAACACAGCATATATTAAGTAGTTAAATATAGGTATATCAATCACTTTTTAAGCCAAAATACTTCTTAAAAGCTTTAACTTTGAGATGGTTTATATTCCAAGCCCCATCGCACTCTTCAACACCTTAGAAAGTCGAGGAATTGCAGAGATAGCCCTTATAACAGTTTTGTGATATGGAACACAGAGGTTCTAAGTGTTTTCTAAAATTCCGAGTACATTGAAACTGTTTTGTTGCAAAAGATCTGGGCAATCTAAGTAATTTATTATTAATTATATCATATCAATATCTCTAAAAGTATAAGACACGTTAGTCAAAAATGTTTTAACGTTAAAAATTCAGTTATTAGTATTCGCAAATAGTCAAAGTAACAAATTACGATTTATACTAACAATTAAAAACCTAACGATAAACGATAGATACTAATACCTTTTTTTTAATTTTCTGAATATTAATATTTACTACATACTACTGACTATCAAGATTTATTGCCCATTTATTTGTAATGATAAATAAAATTTAGTTCTATCCATCAGTCATTGAGGTCCACAGCTGAACTTCCCTTATTAGTTACTCCTATGTCGCTCCTTATTCGAAAATCTAGTAAAAACTCAACGAGTGTACAATCGCCTCAAAGAATCGTATCGAGTTTCGCCATTTGAACTACTGTTTCGCCCGGGCGCTGCTCGGGGCTGGTTAGCCACATCTTTTGTTTTTTATTTTGCCCCGTGCTCGTATCTCAAATCGAGCGTGGCAAAGCCTTTACCTTTTGTTCCTGTTGGGTGTTGGAGGAATTAATTAAGAAGTGCCGGTCTGTGCGGTTTTGGGTTAGTTATTTCAACAAAAAATATCAAAAATTCTAAATATTTGATTGGAAACAGATTCTTTTGAATGTCAAAAGCTTATCATCAGATTCTGTATATGGAGATGAAGCGACAGAAGAATGCATACTAGCATATGTATATATCTGTATATATACCATATTCTGTAACAAACCTTACTGAGATCGGCTACAAATGCGTTGCTACCCCCGAGGACTAAGTTTGAACGCGTCTTATAAGTGTCCCTTACTATATTCTTCTAACCAAAACAGTACACTTAACATTGCTGGCAAAAATACATGTGATAATAGTACCTTCAAAGGCGAACCACATAGAACTACCTTCGCGATAAGGATAAGTTTTATATAAAAAAAAAAAACATTTATTCAACTCTAACTAAACCAGGTTATTTATGTGGCGTTCCATAGCCTTAGTCTACCCTTCGACGCGAAACACAGCTGTGTGCGCTCGATAAATCATAAAGATACCGTCTCTACTGGATGTAGTTTCGCTATTATTGTCAATGAGCGCTTTTTAGCGTTCATATTTACGACTGGCTTTAACTATAGCTAAAGAAACAATGTTACGATAAACTGCATTGAATTGGTTGGTTCAAAACTAAATATGAAATGAAAGTCATTATAAGCTCGTTAATTTAAAATTAATTGGCATTAGATTTTTTTCTTTTCAACATTCTAGCTACCACGGTTCATGAGATAGAGCCTGGTGACAGACAGAAGGACAGACGGCCAGACCGACAGACAGAGGAGTCTTGGCAATAGGGTTCCGTTTTTATCCTTTAAGTATGGAACCCTAAAAAGGTGCAAAAAGAACTCATCTTCAAAGTCGGCAATGCATTAGTGATACCTCGGATATAAAAAACCGGCCAAGTGCGAGTCGGACTCGCGCACAAAGGGTTCTGTAACTATCGGTATCAATAAAAACGGCAAAAAAAATCACGATTAATCCTGTAGTGACTTTAGCCGGAAATACTAGGCAATGAGTAAAAAAAAAATAACCTATTCAAAAATAATTCTCCAAATAAGATTTAGAGCTGAAAGCAGAGATATGTCATTCCACCGGAAATATAACGGACAATATTTCGATTATTAAAAGTCCAATGTTGACGTAAATTTTATTGTTTATCGTTCAAGTTCATTTTATATGACAAATAATCTACACTTATTTAAAATAATGTCATATCAATAAACAGAAATACATATTACTACCACCTATTTAGTCTAATTCTATTTACTACTACTAATTAAGTTCTTAATCGTAAAAATTAGGTATTTCTGAAGTTTTCGTGGTGAAATCAAACAAATTCAATATTATTTTACGAAGGTACATAATATCATTACTTTGTACGTACTCGTAATTAATATATGGTTTATTACATAAGCCATTAGCACAAACATGTTTGTGGCCTCCCGTTTTAATTGTAAATTAAAATTAGCTAGGATAAGGTGTGAAGGTGGATATACAAGTCTGTTTTATTACTTTCTTATCTCCTAGATATGAGGCTAATTAGGAAATAATGCATTCGGGGTTACCAGCCCGTGCGATGCTTTTTGCCCAGTATTGCCATGAGCAAAATGTATTTTAGAATTTATATCGAGCTTGCTAGAATATTTATGGGATTCTGCTAATAAGGCTAAACCTAAAATAACTTTTTAATTTTAAGCGGTTTTTATAGACGATATTAAATTACAAATAAATTGGCATTCATAGAGTATACAGATATTTTTATTATTATACAGCTTTTTTTGCCTTGATTAGATGAATTATTCGAATAGTAATCATAAACATGAAATAATTATGAGCCCAAAAACCCCGAAGCTAAAAAAAAATTTGCGGTCGCGCATACTTTTATATGTTTATAAATTTGTATTTAATAATTTATTCGTTTTTGTAATGGTCTGTTTACTAGCTTTCATATAATACCCATATTGTCATAATAATTAAAAAAAACAGTCCTACCCCTCCTTTTGTTCTCTTCAGTTCACGGGCGTCATTTTTAAAAATTATATACCTAGTCTATGTCACTGCAAACAAAAACCATTATAATGATATGTCATATGTCACAATCTCTCAAGCAGTTTGGGTTGCAACGCATGCGCAAGAAATACACACACATAAGTACATATGCTACACACAATAATCATTACCCTTTCGCGAAAAAATATCTGATTACAATAGTACAATAAAATTGCATCAAAAAAGTTACAACGTTTTATTACCGTTCAACATTAGCGTTCGTCCATAAATTTTTTGTTCAACAATTTCTAAGAAATCTCTTATCTTTGCAGATTGTTATCACGAAAGATCAACACCGTTACAGATAAGAGAGTAATAAAACGAGTATAAATATTTAATGCTTCTGAAAACTTTCAATTGATTTTAGAACAAAGAATGTGTAGACTGCGCTATTACAAGATATGGCAAGATACGACGATATTGCATATTTCGATAGACAACATAAGTAATATCTTATAGCAATCCTAAATGGTCATCAAATTTATTCAAATTATTTTTTTAAATATGGAAGTAGCAAACGAGCATGCAGTATTCCTGACGCGAAGTGGCGACTGCCGCCCATGGATATCTTTAATCAAACCCAGGCAAGGTTTGTTCAACAATTTCTAAGAAATCTCTTATCTTTGCAGATTGTTATTAGAAAGATCAACACCGTTATAGATAAGAGAGTAATAAAACGAGTATAACTATTTAATGCTTCTGAGATAGTCTTGCCTGAGCTTGGTCACAGATATTTTGGTACTAATGAAGACTAACGTGAAACTTTTCGGATAAGTATGTCTTCCAATCCAAACTCTTCAGACCAAAACACGGCATTGCATAGCGCTGCTATTATTGGGTGTGTTGGTGGTGCTTCCAAAGTCAAACTGCTAAAAGCGTTAAGTTAAATAATTTAAAATCTTATTTAACATATTACCGAAAGAGCGTCTTTAAATAGCGACAAAGTTGCTCTAACGGTGCCGCGTCTATATTAATTTGAAACTCTAAGCCGCAATACAACAGAACATGAACACAGCCGTAAAATCATCGAACAATTAAGTAAATTAACTAATTAAAACGCCAATCGTAGTGTTCCCACACAGTTACTGAAAATTGGGACAAGGTCGGAAAAAATGGCGGATTTTAAATACAATCGTAAAGTTTTTACGCCAAAGAATCATTGAAGACGAACAATGATCGATCATTTGTGTTTCAAATGATCCGCACAAACTGTTGGCAAAAACTCTTGAAATTTACTGTTTAAGAATACCGCCGTTCGCTGTTTTAATGTTACTCTACTGGGTACGTTTATAAGACAGCAAAGAATTCGCGCGCACTTACGGTACTCATATGCGTTTAGCTTTTCACTTAAACTGTCTTATAAGTAAAGTTTCAAATTTATTGTAATTAAACCATTAGTTACAAATAATAATGCTTTATACAGGACAACGACTTAGTAGACTAATAGTCTTGTAGCTACGGCTGTTAGGCTACTAAGATTTTGTCCGGTGACGCGGGTGTTACAAACGGGTTGCCGTTCATTTTTTTCGTAATTTTTCGTTTGTTTTTTTCTTGTCCACGAGTGACATAGGCCAGAGTCCTTTACTTCTCAATCCTATAAAGATAAAAGACGGACAGATGGACTGCGGATAACAGCGGACAATAGCGGAGTCTATCGCATAGTAATAGGGTCCCGTTATAACGTACCCGTTGGGTTGTGAACGTTGGGTACTTCACATCAAAATAAAGTAGCTGTGACATACAGACAGATGGACAGACGGACAGACGGACTGACGGGCAGACCGACAGACGGACAGACGGACAGATGGACAGACGGACAGACAGACAGACGGACGGACAGACAGATATGACGAATCTATGAAGGTTCCGATTTTTGGTACGGAACCCTAAAAATCACTCACCACGTATACATGAGACATTTTTACAGCCATCGCTGTAGGAATCTATATAATCGCACTCGATATATACAATGTTACTATTATGAACAAGTATGCCTTTTTGTCCGTCTATTTTTAGCGAGTGTTCAACAAAAAACTAACGATTGAAATGAGACAGTGATAAGAGAAATTACTTGTAAAAACTGATCTTGTTATTGAAACTTTAATTATCCAATTTCTAGTAAAAAAATTCAAAACAATTATAAAGCATTTTACCTGGATGAAACATGAATTATATGGCATTATTGGTTACTGGTTTACTTATATATGAAGCGTATTACTTATTAAGCGTATTACTTATATATATAATTCTTGGAAGTAGCAAGTGATCGCCTGCAGGTAAAACCCTTGTTTCTAATGAAGTTGCTTACGGATATCCATGGACAGTAACCACTTACCGTCAGGCGGACTGCGCGCTCGTTTGCTACTTCATCTGATTAAAAAAAACATTTTGTTCTAAAGTATTGTACGTCACCTTCTTAGGAAATAATTTAGTGTTAGCGGCTTGGGGAGTGTGGGTCCTTTCACACGTAAGTACTTATTTCGAATTCAAAGGTCTGTTCGAATCAGATTTAGTTCTTATTCACATGTACCACAATTATATCACATTCTAAGGATGAAAACGCATTCCATCTGTAGATAAGGGATAATTAGCGCTCTTGAATACCTGTTACCAACATCATTATGGAACAGTGTTTCTACGTCAAGACGATCACAGACCCCTTGTCTTATATGTAATTCAGCTAACATTCACATCCTCCCATCGCAAGAACTAAGTTACGCTAAAAATGTTTTCTGTTATAGTGACCTAACTCTCAAAGTGCCCTTATTCGTTGCATTATGGTTACGATTTAGTCAATATATTTTTAACAAGTTAATAAAATATACTCATGTATGTATGATATGTATTAGCCCACTCAATTATCGACTATCGTTGTGTAGAATGATTGAAAAGGGACACACAAAAAAATCTGCAACAAAATGCAACAACCATACCACCCAATACTTTTAAAACCCCTGACACTAAACCCAAACGGATCATTAGGGGATCACCAAAATCGCTAGCGATTAGTTAACCCCCAACACTAAAGCGCGTTAGATACGCTCGTGCGGTCGCACCGACCTAACAGGACAATGGTACCTGTAATCGATAAGGGTTGGGGTTGTGGATTGGATTGTGTTGTAATGTAGCTATTGTTATGCTGTTGTATTTAGTGCTATTTATGCTATTTATTGGAATTCATACGATTATTATTAATGTGAATTTATGTTTTGTATGTTTATATATAATGAGTATTATGTTTATATCTATACGTGCAATTTTAATGATTTCCTACTGAAACTGTTTCATGTCAGTGTTTTAACTGGTAATTACTAAACAACTTAATTTACTTGCAAATTATTAATTTAGAAATATTTTTATCATGTTTACTGATAGCAATGAATAATGCTCAAAAATACAGTAGACGACATACGATACTATTATTATTGTTAAATAAATAAATATTTTTTAATAATAATAATTATGTAACATATACTTAAATATGTCGTTATGCTTTTTTGAATAGCAATTCCACAAATAATTATTTTCTTTTTGCATAACAAATAACAATATAATGGCATGAAATAACAGTATGAGTTACTTTACATTACACGTGCTGTAACACACTATGTACAAAACCATATTATTTGATGTGAGTCATAAAATTTTATGGGTTGCAACCACTATTGCAATGTACTCGTATGTCCGAATTTATTGCTTCCATTCTTCTATTTCATACATTCATACCTATCAAAATAACGAATACAATGAGAAAAAGTATTCTATCCTTAACATCCCAAGCCGAATAGCATATAATAAGTATGTGCTATTCGACATTTCTACATTACAGACGTAACATTGACGCCCCGCGTGGCGGAGCGGTCACCATACCAATCGCAGTGGGTCCCGGGTTCGATCCTCGGCCAGACAGAAATATAAATGATGAGTTTAGATTTCTGTTCTGGGTTTGTGTTTGTGTATTCGTCTTTGTGTGTCTATGGCACCCACGACACAGGAGAAAATCCTAGTGTGGGGCTATGAGTGTAGAAGGCGTGTTTTAAAAGATAACCCCCATTTAGGAGTGGTGACATAGGCAGTTGTACCCACTGAACCCATCGGCTAACAAGTAGAGCCAGTACTTCACTGGATCACGTGATTTTATGAGGATTTTTATAGATAGTACGGAACCCTTTGTGTATGAGACCGACTCGCACTTGGCCGGTTGTTTTTAGTTTTATGTAACTAACGAGCCTGCTGTAAGTGACTTCATACAGAACAGGAGTCCTATCTAAAGTCAAACACAGATACGTTGTTAACCGAAGACTAAAACGGTCGCCTCATAGGAAAGCCGTATTTGAGAGTAACGCATACATGTAGATATCCAAATACAAAAATAAAAAAGTCAATAAGCATTTCGAGAAGCCTTACCGAGATCGTTCCACTAGCTATTAAAACAATATTAAGACCGCTCGCGGCATCATCCATAATGACAACTCATAAGCCAAATCACTACATGTGTGTGTCTATTATTTAAATTTAAAACTAGTGTTTTGACAGGAGCGCCTCGGGCATGCCTTGGGATCAACTTTAATGTAATGCGTATTGTTAGTATTGTTTTGGCAGCTCTATGATAATAACACTTTTTAACATTCTACATTCATAGCCCCACACTAGGATTTTCCCTTGTTTCGTGGGTGTGTGAACGCACACAATGACCAATACACAAAAACCAAGACTCAGAACAGAAATCTTAATTCATCATTCAGAAGTTTGTCTGGCCGGGGATCGAAGCCGGAACCCACTATGTGAAAGAACAGTATCGCCACCGATTCGCCACCCGGGTCAACTTCCTACTATGGGTAATGTGTGGAAGGGCAGGACAGGGGCAGCTTGCTTTGCCTCCTTTAGTACTAAATCAGTGCTTTCTTTATAATGTCACTTAAAAAAACACATATATCCAAAATTTATTGTATCGAAAATACGTGTGCGTCAGATTGTATTTTTTTTTTTATAAAATGAAGTAGCAAATGAGCATGCAGTCCACCTGGTGGTAAGTGGTTACTGCCGCCCATGGACATCTGCAAGCAACCTCATGTAGAACAGGGGTTCTATCTGAAGTTGATCACAGATGCGATGATACTCCTGAGGACTAAGATGGTCTTATATATAAGTGAGCCTGCAACCACACCTTTCTACCGAAACGCAAGAACTGCTTCACGCCAGAAATAGGTGTGATGCCGGTACGTTATAGATTTATAAT
>DWNE01005325.1:0-14107 GCA_018249875.1 Cecropterus toxeus | reverse complement strand
TGGCCGGGAATCGAACCCGGGACCCATTGCGCGTCAGACCGGTATGGTAACCGCTCGACCACGCGGGTCGTCAATAACAGATATATTGATACTGTTAACCCTAACCGTCCGTTCCCCGGTCCGAAGGCTGTGTCAACCAGAAATATGTGAGCCTTTCTACTTAGTAACACAACACAATTTCAAATAAACATATTATTAACTATTTTTGCATATTGCAATCTTTAGATGTTTCACATTTTTCTCGTACCTCAACCACTAAATCACCTATCAAAAAGCGTAAATAAAAGGGAAACCAGACATTTACGTTTATTTATAATAAAAAGTCCATAACGGTAGGCTTTGACTTAATCATAAATTGTCTGTAACAGAACGAAATTCAGGAAAATAACAAATAGTTAATCAAAAGAAACATTTTTATAGATGTCATATTATCATGCTGCATAACAATTTTTTAAAGATCTAAATACTGAAGTTATCATTATAACAAATAAAATACTCAGATCTTACAACAATTATAATTATAATAAACACATTGTTGGTAGTTTGTTTGTTCTGTTTATCAGCCCACTGGCATGACATTATTGCTCACATCATTGACATGTTCAATGCTTTTACTTCTACTGCTCTTTTATGAATAAATTTTGTGTTTCTCAACCTTTTTTAAGCATGCCCCACCTTAACATTTCTAAAACTTTTATGCCATACATAATATTTGACTGCGTTAGACCAGACTCGGCTGCGTCAGAAGGAGAGTCATGCTCGATATATGTTAGCTTTTACATTACAAAAGTGTTAAAGGCATGTTGAGTTTATTTTTAAATTGCTGCCCCTTAACTATCAATTGCTCCCTTGTGGGGCTCACATTGGAAAACACTGTTTTAGAGTCTGATATCAAAAATACCAATCCAAAAATCAAATGTGTATGATAGTTTTGTAATCTCTACGAGGAATTGATAACAGTAAGGTATTGGTAGACTAAGGTAAACATTGCACAATTTTATCCCAGCACCGATTCTTGAATAAAACTGTATGATTGAAAAGGCTGATACTGTTGATATTTCCAAATTCATACACAATATCCTGAAGATGTACATGTAGAATGTTGCCAATATAAAAAAATATGGCATGTGATTAATTCATACACTTTTAGTGCCAATCTTGCCCCAACTACATTTATATAACCGGCATATGGACACATTTTTATTAAAACTAATATTATTTAGTCGATATGCAATCACATGATGACATTATTAAAATATATCAATATTGAGGTAAATTGATTTTCCCTATTAAGTTTCAGTTGTAATACACACAGTTTTTACCTTACAAATACATCAAATAATAAACGTAATTTATATTATGATTATATGTAATTTTATAATTTATATAGGTCATAACCAATAAAGAAAATATATAAGAATATAATTCACATATTTATGTGTAGGTTAAAATAAATTACTAGCAATACGATTCAAGTAAACCTATCAGCAAGCCAGGAGCAAAACCAGTAGCATTCCTGGTAAAACACCGCTTTACGCCACAATGAAAACAATACATGAATAATGAAGAACGTAGGTGTTAAATGTTTTATTCGTGATATAATTATCGAAAACATATAGAAAGTCAAAATAAAAATAGTTTTAGAGAGTTTACATAAATATTTTTTGAACTAAAAGAGTTATGATGCAAAATACACGAAATCAAAACAAACACTGATGACATGGAGAACAACATAAGTTGACCTATTTTGGACATCAAAAGTAAAGTTTATTGCACATATTTTATCGTGTATCAACAAATGTACATCATTTTTAATTTTTATCAGAATTAAACATACACATTTTAACTTTGAAATATCAAAAATGCACTCACCAACTCTTGATCGGGTGACAAGGCCACCGCCATCTTTATAACTAAAATGTCTTATCATATGTCATATCATGTCAACAAGTGTTGCCAGGCCTATCCTTAAGCCAATAGAATATCAAATAAACTAATGATACAAGCCTTAAAATTGTTTAAAGATTCATTAAATCCTTGTATGGAAAATACACCAAACACTACTACGACTATAATTAGGCAATGTACTTAGCATTGATCCATGAAACTAGTGGTTTTAGAATGTCTGTACATAGTTTATATTTTATTATTTATTTTAAAGCTAATTTTCATTTTCTCCTATTGCACTGCTTCATGCTTTTTAATCGAAGTGTGCTGCAGCAGTATCTATACGCCACATACGTTGGCAAATAGCATAATCGAGGAGTATTTTTGAATACAAAATTCTCAAGGTACATATGTAAAATAAATGTTATGGCTGTATATAAAAAAAATCATGACCCCTAACCCTTTTTTCTTTGATAAATACATATGTCAAAAACTCAAACTGACATCTTTGTACTATTAAAAATAGGTTATAAGGATATAATTTTTGTTTTTATTTCATTAAATTAAAACATACACTTACAATAACTGCAGTCAATATCTTCGGCTATCATGTCTACGCGATGGTAAAGAGATACCTATTAGTATTCTAACTATAAGTGCACAATTTTACTTGTCGACAATATAATAGTCCTTTTCATAGAAAGATTTAAGGGTAGCTATTAAAACTTGAGGCAATTAGAATGCAAATAAAAATCATTTCACACATTCCAGGTATCCCATATACCAGAAGGGTAATCCTCAGCTTCGAGTGTTTCTGCCAAATTTTTGGATGAAATTATTACGACCTTATCCCAAACAGTTACCAAACGTGGTGCATTTTGAATGTTCTATAGAAATGACTAAATACGACATCAAGAATTATTTGGAGAAGATTTATAAAGTTCCTGTTGCAGACGTTCGTACCAGGATTATATTGGGAAAGTTCCGTAAGGAACTCGGCAAAGGCTATGTCACTAAGGATGATGATATTAAGATGGCATACGTAACATTGGTGAGTAGTTTGCTGTTGTTTTTAGTGTTTGCTATTCGTTTTATTATTTGTCATCTTTACAAGTTACAAATGCTGAAATGAATGCTTTTCACTTTCAGTGGCTCTTTAGCTCAATTTATGGTAAGGTGCCCTGAGATTCTCTTAAATCTCTTGAAGTTAAGGGATTTAATCATTATTAAGACTTGATTTTAAAAAACCATTGAACCCTTGCTTATATCAAATTGTTGTCAGAAATATTTCTAATTTGTAATTTGGAAAAAATGTGTTAAAAGGAATGTCACAGGCAACTAAATCAGTACTTAACACTGCTGTTGCATGTATTCGAAAATAGATGTATTAGTCGTGACAAAGTGGAGAAATGTTTTTCTAACTTTTTTATGCCATAGCCCAGTTATGATTTTGTCTATTATTTATTATGAGTTTTTTTCGATCGATGAAAAACATCGATTTTCGGAAAATCGATTGTTTGATTAAAATATAAAATTGATTCAACACATCCCTAGAAGTAACCAAAAAGTACCATCATACAATAAAATAACATTCATAATCACTTAATAATTTCTTGTCTAAATTTTCAGCCCAAAACTACGACGTTTGAATTCCCAGACCTATTTAAGAAAAAGAGTCAAGATGAGGAAAATCTAAAATCTCTAGATGATGCCAAAAAAGCATTCAAAAGTTACATAAAGCGAAATAAAGATAGACCAGATGTACCTAGTTGGTTCTCCTTCTAACTTGATATTAAAACAATAAAACAAATGTAAAATAAGTTTGTAGTAAATAGACTAATTATATTAAGTATAAACTAGCAACATAATCTTTTATTTCACTTTCTAAAACCCCAAATTAATAAGGTCATAAGTGATACTGACCACATACTAATAAAACTTCAAGTCCATGAACTTCAAGGCAATGATCATTATTTTTTATCACATAAGCCATCTTATCGTTAGATTTAAAAATAAAATGGAAACATGAAAATATACTTGACTTTTTAACCATGTATTTGGTTTAACTAAGTTAAGCTTTATTGGATCTATATTTCTTTACTTTTCTTTCATTTTCATGATTTTTTTAATGGTTTTTGATCATGTTTTGAATGAAGTCATAAGTATATATATTTTTTAAGAAATAATTGACTGTTGCCCTTTGTTTACATAGACACAAAACATACAATTTAAAATTAACATTTAACTTCTTATGAGTGGAATGTCCAAAAATCCCATTCTTAATCTTAGTAGGTATATAAAGATAGTATATTATTGTATGTTCAAACTCTTCCGGCGAATTTGAATATTCGAAATGGAATATCTTTCAATTATTGGAAAATTCTAATTCATGCAATCATAATAAAAGCTAAGAAGAAATATGTTGTAGCAACTATTAATAATGGTGTTCAAGGTAGAATTTGTAATTATTTGTATAAAGCAAATTCCGTATGTACAATACAGAAATAAATAAAACTAAATTAGTTGTATATTTGTTGCTTTTATTACTAAGGAACTTATCAACTCGCATCATATGGAGTTATAAACAGTCAACATGGCCATGTTCACAACAAAATAAGTTGTTATAGTCTTAAGTTTTTTAACATCCTTGCAATAATCATCAAAACAACACAATAATCATATGTTCTTTGGTAGCCCTGTATTATACTGAAACAATTCTAGTTTTTGTCATAAAAACCCAAATGTTTCGCATACAAAGTTACTTCAGTCGTACATTAGTTACATTACTAATTATAACACTAAATGTGGCAATCAATGCCTTAGTAGCACGAGATTTTTCCTCTTATACTAATTTTGGTCTCAAAGTTATCAAAATCAACAAAACGTAAAATAAATTTTAAAGAAAGGTAACAAAAGATGTAGGTATTTCCCTCACGATGATGCAAAGTGTTCATCTAAGAACACTGAGGAATGGCAACGTGGGCACTCTGTAATATCCAGTAGGAAAGTTACCTGTAACAATAAACAACATTTTTATAATATATAACACAGCAAATCTTGCCTATAATTAGACACTGTTTTACAAGCAGGCTTTGCTAAGTATTTTATACCATATCTGAGCATAAATACGCAAAGGCAAGACTTCAGTACCTTTTTATCTTCTTTTTATAATACAGAAGAAGCAAATGGGAGTGACCTTATGGTAAGTGGTAACTGCCTTCCATGCACACCTGTAATCAACCCAGACAAGATCAGTCTTAACTGAAGTTGCCCACAGATTGCTATCCCCTGAGGACTAAGTTTGAATGCCTTGGATAAGTACGTCTTTCTTACCACACCCTTCACACCAGAGCACAGGAATGCATAACACTATTACGCAGAAATAAGTGAGATCTTTATCTTATATTTGTCTTACCCATATTCTTCTTAGCTAAGGTACTATTGAAGAATTTAAAAATAATGGTCAAACATCAAACACAAGGTAAATGTAGCTTAATCTACTACTGGAATAATTTGAATGCAACATTCACATGTTATGCATTTTATAGGCAATATTGCATACCTGAAAATTTATAGTTCATGTGTAAATATTAGAAAATCGAAACCATGAGGGGAAGCTCGTACTTAATTTTAAGACTATGTATTAGTAGGTTGAAACAGATAATTACTACAGCTAGACAGACATATTATAACCAACCCCATTACTACTTAAATTTAATACCATTGTCATCGCATAGGATTGCATTACATGATTCTTATAAAGAATCTTGAAACGAATTTTTTTATGTGGTTTTCGTTTCACTGCTAATCTGGACACATTATAACTTACATTGTCTATCCATCTAATAGAATAGTTTACTAACTATCATTGTGCACACATTTCTAGATTTTAGATACAATGTTCTTATAGCTAGTTTGGCTGTGAAGCGCTTATTAGCATAAAGACTTCTGAACAATATTTACTATATTTTAAGCTATGAGACCTATCATTTTTAGCAGCAAGAGAGAACTATTTTAGTTCTTACAAGTAGCAACACATCTGTGACGGACACATGGACTGCATGTTCAATTTTTACAAACTAAAAAGGTTTCTACTTCTATTACTAAAAAAAATGTTGATATGAGCAATTTGATTAATAGTACAAATTACACAGTATGTAGTAATAAGTAAGGTGAGTTAGGTATTATCAGAGCTGGGTAAAATCCGTGGACTGAAATAATAGCCGAATTAGGCCATCTTTATAAAAAAATCGCTACTTCGAGTAGGTATATAATCTTCAAGGCTTGGCATAGGTAGTCGCCAATTTTCTAAAGTTTGTTCAATTTAATCTACAATTCTAATCGTACGGCTTACCCCAACACCGGTGTTAACCCAAGTTACCTTACATAGTAATTAAAACACAATAACTTGAAGATCGCTAAAAAGTTACATATCAGTAAAGTGTCGCATTGCAATAAATTTATATATATTTACTTACACGAGGGTGCTGTTCGCATTTTAACCGAATGCGGCCGTGGCAATAGTAGCCGCATGCGCGGCAGAAAACGATCGTTTTGTCCCGGCGACAGGAGCATTTCTTACTATATACGTCGTTTATAATAGGCACACCACGTCCTACGCGGCTGGAGACTTTGTACACCTTCCCGGCTGCAGCGGCAACTACTGGGGTCGTTGCTGAATTCATATTATCGGATTTGGACCGAAAGTCTTGAAATTGCTTTTAAATTAATCGAAACTTACAAATTATCTGCTTTCAACTTTTGACGGTTGTGAAAGAGGGTAGCTTCACAAGTTCACCGTTCCTTCCAAAAAAAATATATGGAAAATTGTTTTGTAAATTGGTTTTGTCATTCAAATTAATTTGAAAACAATATATTTTGATGTATGTATAGACGAAGTTGATGGAGCAAATTATTTAAATGGTTACAACAATTGTAACGTGAACGCAAATAACTAATAATAATTTAATTTAAAAAGTGTAGGTAACACGTTGCAAACGACCTAACGCATAAAATAAATAAAATTCTTTGATGTGAATGAGTACTTGTTATCACACACACAAATCTCCGGCCAGTTTCGGTAAATCCCCTTCATAAATTCTATCAAAGCTTAGACTTATACAGACTCTAAATGTTACGTGATATTGACATATTCTTAAAAAGTTCAGATTTTAGCAAATTAAAACCCAGGTGTAAGTAGCTATTTCATTCCCATACTTTGCTAATCTATTTGCTATCTTTAAAATACGTTACAAATAATCATTTGAATATAATATTAGTTTTTCACAAAAATTCATTTCACCTGTCCTTTTGAAAGTACCTCTTTTATGGAGGGCCAAGTATTTATCATAGTATTGATGTAGTAGTTTTTTTAATATTTACATGAAGTAAGTATACGATACGATAATCTAATGAACCCGGAACCATTTTGATCGTCGATTTTGATGGTAAATTTAGATGTGACGTTGTAAACAATGTAGATTTATATTTATTTTTAAAATTCTTCATATTCTTAAGATAAATTGAATATTTTTTTAAAGCACATGTTTTGGAAATAAATGCTTCTAAACAAAACCTTTTAACTCAAAGAGACATCGGCAATTAAAATAAAAAAATACACTTTTTGTTCGTAAGACCGATCTTTATTATTTAAGAATAGATAACAATTCACAAAACGGTCACAGCGTGAGTGGAATGTAGGCTTAAAATGTAATTTAAGGACGCACTTTTTCATGTAATAAAAATAGCACAACAGGTTTTTGTATTAACACAATACGTTGTGTATACATTATTATAAATGAGATTATTTTACAAAATGCAATTTTCATAACAGGAAAACAATAGCTCTTGAACTCATTTAGAATCAAACGAACAATATCAAAAGTATAAGGGCCAATAGTTGGCACTAAGAGTAGATTGGCAAAGGCGTCCAAGTCATATTATTTTTTTTAAACTAAAATAAATAATTACCAATGTGTTTGTTAGGGTGTGTAAAAAAACTTTAATTACGCACATGTACATTGTGTTTAAAACGTTGATTAGGTTTATAAGACAAGTTAAACATGTTAATGGTTCTGAAGATTATTTTCTACTTCTAGGTAATTAAAACATCAATTTCATTCGATTCTGTAAAGAATTCGTTTTTATGGTATGTGTTGAGTTGGGATGACACGTTTTTGACGTGTTGATAATTAAGTTCATCAACAATTACGGCATATTTATCTCGATATCTTTACACATCTATCGCACAGGAAACTATTGTATTGTTTGTCAGATGTTTCCGCTTAAACGAAGCACATGCAATGTGGACGTTATAAATAGGCCAGGCCAGACCGTTGCAATATAAATCGACAGCGAAAGATGCAGACTGCTTGTTTATTCGTATTTGCCATCTGCTTGGCCAATGTTTGTGGGCAGGAAGACCCACCACCTCCGCCATCAGAACTACAAGCTTATGCATTTGCGTCTCAGCACCCATTAATACGTGTAAGTAGTATTCTTTACAAGTGAATTATATTCCACTTAAAAATCCGTTTAAATAACATCGCCAAAATATCATTACTGTATTCTTTATAGTCTGTTAATTTATGTCTGAGTGGTGGGACTATATAATATGGTGTGGTGATTATATACCTACCTACATAAAGAATTGTGACTGTTTTAAGGTATTGGTCGCATGTTTAAAAAAAAAAAAATTTGTTGTTTGTTCATTATGGACTCTTTATATATCTTTAGGTAATCAAAGCAGCTGGTTACACGCTCTTATTATGAAATTATGTTAAAACTAGTATAACCTGACATGGGATCGATACGTTACTGTGTTATTCCACGAAAATTGGCGACAATTTCAATGTATTTTGTGGAAATGTGGGTTAAAGGACATCATATAAAGGCTTAATAATAATTCAACGAGTCGTTAAGTGTAATAGATTTTTATTCTAGGTTGCAAGACAAGATATGCCCAAATTTCCCAACCCTCCCCAACCCGATGCAATGACGACGATTCCGAATATGCCTGAATATCAACATCCATCCGTAAATCGCAAACGACGAGAAGCTAAAGGCATCGGTGGGTCTATGCCAACAAGAAAAGGATAAATATACCACCTTATTTTCTCAAGCGATCACTGAATGTTTATGATAATGTTTTTTTGAATTAAATACTAATTGAAGCAATATAATCTGTATCTTTTATTTTATTTATTTGCGCACCAAATTAAGCGTTACAACACAGTTTTCAAAAATAAGAAATTATTGTTGTAAATGATTGTATATCCTATGCAACTATCTCTTAAGTAAGCTATTTTCGTCTCTGATAAAGACTTTGTACTTCGTAGTATTCTATTTTGAATATGATCCTGGTTTTTGAAATTTAAAAGGGACTTCGGGGTTACGGGCGGCAAGAGTGGAAGCTCGAACTGTCCAGCCAGGCACCCTCCGGAAGGACGGCGGTATGTGTGATTGCATATCGTCATAAAGACCAGACGATGTGATGGGCCCAGCCTTACCTGGGTGGAGCCCGATGGGACAAAGCACTTAGAGGGCTCCGGTTGCGTTCTTTTGGAGATCCCGGAGTCCACTTAGTAACGCTGAGGACGGCCATCGTTGGGGTTTAGTGCGGTAAAAATCCCACATAATCATTCATTAAATGATTCACCCTCGAGAACAAAAAAAAATGGTAATGTTATTCTTAACGATCCAAACAAGCCTCAAATAATCTAGGTAATGTATAACCGATTCAAATCTGAGTCTTCAATGATACGAGCCTACGTCCATTATATCTAAATCGAAAAAACATGATACTTTTATGTTATGTGTTTATATTACTAATTATTTTTCACGAGTTAAGGGCCGTCCATTAATCACGTGAGGCTCGAAAGCTGAGGAGGCGGCTCGTCAAAAATCACCAAATATCACAAGGGGGAGTGTAGTCAGATATCACATGTATTTATTTTTTCGATTTCTTAACCAAGTCAAAAACAACCTGCATCCTTTCTGTTAAGAATTTTTGTTTTAGTCGTTAATTTTTTTCAAGAATAAAATTAGATTATACTTTATACCTATATATAAGGATTTAAGGACAAAAAAATACTTAATAATACATGCGGTTTTAGGTGGAAGACGGAGGTTAGCTTAATCCTCACCGTGTATCACCAGGGGGATGGGATAGTTAAAAAATACTACAAAAAACATCAAGTGATTAATGGACGGCCCCTAACAAGTTATTTTACAAAAACAAATAATTTATATATTACAGTAAATTAAAGTAAATGTTTGGCCACAAACAATAATTACAAGTAAAGAAATTTAAAAAAGAACACTGATCAGTCAATGTCAAACGTCAATCCTAGTGTCTGATTTCTGACAAGTGACAATAATATAATCTTCTTTTGTAACAAGCTGAGGTTAAGTAGATATCGGTATCTATTCATTTAACTCAAAAGTACCAAATCATAAATTAATAGCATGATAATATTCAAGTTTTATTTAGTCACCTAAACGAGCTATATTTATAATGTCAATAATGCTTAGAACTCTAAAGAAGACGCCTGTTGTTGTTTCTAACCTTAAAGGGAAGGTGAAGTTCCCGGAGAAATTCAAAGGAACTATATTGGAGAAATGGGCGAATTATTGGAAGAATCTTTTCATAGATTACAAACAGATGATTCAGGATTTGCGGACTGATATTCAAGACGATCCACGGAAAGCATTTCTTTGGGGAACGGGCTTAGCGACCACAGTGTTACTAGCAAAGAAGAACCCAACAGAGATCGATTTCAAGGACAGTTTAAAGAGAGTTACGAATAATGTTATTCTTGTCAGCGAGGAGTGTCGGAATCCCAAATCTATTGAGCATTTACGATCCCTAGAACAATACTATAATGAAGGCCTAATTCACTATAGAAGTTTTTTGATCGCGTCGGTGATGTACACTTCCGAATGTAACGAATCTTGTGATTTATATAAAGCGCACTGTTCCTATTTAAAACCGACGTATTTCAGTTTCCCATCCCGAGTAGTGGATATTGGATTCATGGGCAGATGGTGGAATGTTTATGTAAAAACAGTAAATTATGATGTTAATATGTAATCCAACAAAATAAATTGGTAATATCCAACAAAATGTATTGCTAAATTAGATTGGTAGTATAATATAATACCAATTATCTTTGATTTATACTCTGACATTATCAACTGTGCTTTTTAAACTGAATGTAAGGTGAATAAGAGTGTAATTTCTAGCAACACTCCTATTACTGCATCATAACGGCAGTGTATAATTTCAGTTGCCAATAAAACAATTTAAAAAATATATAGTCAACATTTATTAGATGAGCAAAGACTTTCTTCATCTGAAAAAGGACTACAAGATTAATGTTTCACATGTTTGAAACTATGGCACAGACATGGCAGACCAGCTGACTCTGATTCAAATGCCTTTTATGTCAAAACTCTCCTGTTTGGCAGCACCAAAAGAAGCAGTCGCTACCTTTCATAGAAATATCAACTCTGCTCTATGTGATCCTAGATAAAAGGCAGCCAACTACCTTGATTATAAATACTCGTCACTATCATATAAAAATGACTGCCAATGAGTTACTTTGTCTTCGACATTTTCTTCATGTAAGTAGCTCCAAATATTTTTATTCTTGCATTTTATATATAATGTGTAATGTATTGTTTTACACTAACTAGGAAGTTAGAATATATTGTTACAAATAAATAAATTAAAACCCTGTTATTGAAGAAAATGTTTTATTCTGTTTCTTATTATTGATGTTAAAACAATATATAAAAATTAAGAATTTTTCTTTCTCCTCATGCACAAGTTCTAATCTAAAATGTAAATGTAAAACATAAATCAACACTAGTTCAGTTAGTGAAAATATATTCTTCTACAAATAACATTGATGATCAATCACCATCTTAACGTTTATGGTGCCTTTCCACCGGAGCATGTGCAAGATAACTAAGAGGTGTGAAGGTAAAAGCTAAGCAATGCAAGTAACATATATGATATATGAAAATGCTAGGGTTACAGTAATAGCTCAAATATTTAGCTTGCATCCCCCCCTATAAAAGCTTGGCTTTATTAAATCCATTTCCAAGAGAGCTGATCAAAACATTATAAAAGAAGCAATCCTATTGGTGGATTTAACATACACCCAAAGCAACTTGCTCTTCTCTGATGAATAGACACCTTAAATCTGGTTACAAAAGGAACATCAAGAATAATTATTATTACGTAACAGTTGTATTCAGTGGCATGTGTCACTAGCACGGTGACATTTTATTTTACATGAAATCCTTATGTTAATCATTTTTTTTTATTTCAACATGCATATTAATGATAAAAAATGTAACAAACTAAGATTATGACAAGTTCTAAAACATAAGAGTAACATTTGTGCCTCAAACTCATACATAATAATGATACCAGTGAACAAGAAATAATTATTCATTCACACTTTAAAAAAAGGAAGAATATCCCCTACATAACATATAAAAATAAAGGCTTATAATAATTCAATGTGATTAAAACAAAGTAATTATTTTTGTAAAAACAAAAATAGAAAGTTTATGATTGCATACATGGTATTTATGGAAAAGAAAATAACAACACAAAAATATAATGGATATTGCTCAAAATTACTCAACACATTTCCTCATGTACAGCAACATTTTTTTATTTTAGAAAAGCAGAGGAATGCACAGTTAAACAGTTTTCGTATAAAAATACAACTACAAGAATTATGTTTAAATTTTTAATAACTGAACATACTTATAATTTATATCCAGACTGCTAAATTTTCCAAAACCTAAAGCACTGATATATAATGGGTAAATAGTGAGTAAATATTAGGAGGGTTACAGTCTTACTAATCCAGTTGTGCAATACACGAAGACTGTATACAAGTTAGTTACTATCTACAATTTTATTACAATTTATACAAAATAATACCAGTTCAAAGAAATCACATTCTACAATTTATATAACTCGCGCCTAACATTAGAGCATTTATGCAGCAGTTACAATATTAATTGTGCTAATGTGAGTATTAAGTCTGATCATAATCACAGCCTTCGCTGAACAATAATGACTGCGAATTTGATTTGACCTGCGTGCTGAACGCTCTATGTCCGCAGTCGCCAAATAGCGATATTTTTTCGTCGACCAAAATTTCCCTGGGAAAGGAACTACAGAGTAATGATATAATCAGGATCTGGAAGCACTGCGTATAGTGGCGCGCTTAGCGTGCGGCCCGGCGGGAATGTCCCCATGGACCTAACTAAGTGGCCCTTGGCCGAAAAATTGTGACGACCGTTGCTCTATGTAATACGTAAAGCTGAACTTTTATTAATATTTCTGATTTCTGAAGTATTCTTTTCTTTCGGATCTCAAGGTAATGAACACACAATTCTAGTTAAAGTTTAATCGCTAATATGAGTATTATAGAACTGGGATCCACGTACTCTAATCAATAATCATAATACTTCACTATAGTTGAGTTTCGTTAATATTATTGTTTTTGATAAACTTCCATCCAAGGCCGACGTTTCATTGCGGTCACAAAGTTAGACGCGAGATATACTAAAATAATTTAATTCATCACAATGTTTCAGACTTTGCTTACAATTACATAATACAATGAAATATTATATATATAGGTTAATAAACAATGACACTATAATAAAACCGTTATTCCTATTGCGGCAACAAAGCTCCATCACAGATAAAAACATTGGTTCTGAATTATCAAGTATTTAAACAAAATAATATACAATCTATATTCGAACCAAAGTACTTCCATCGTTATTAAAATATACAGTAGAGTATGTACTTCTAACAGCATTTCCGTATGACATTTTAATGAAACGCAAACAATAATAAGTACAAAGCAACAGAAAATGCATGCAACTGTGAAACAAGAAACACCACTAAAATAAATGAACTGCAAATTAATTAAAACGCAAAATAAAACATAAAGTCCATTAACATTGTCACATCCAGGAAACAACTCAGTAACAGTGGTTGGTATAGCTGCCGAGATAAATGAACTGCAAGTATTTAAGTACTAGAGAATGATAATAGGGGCGTCGATGCCATAAGCATAGACACCTTCGTAATCTTCTATTCCATCCTCGTCCAGAAATAGGTCATCATCTGGGTAACAAAAATATGAAAATCTTTTAAAAAAGTTTTCTCGATAATTCATTT
>DWNE01005324.1:0-14110 GCA_018249875.1 Cecropterus toxeus | reverse complement strand
CGTCGGCCTTGAAACGAATTACGATTTCTTAATTTGAGACCTAGAAAAATCTTGCGATAGACGCTGTTAGATTCTTTAATTCTACTTTAGATTCTTTAGTTCTACTTTAGATTTTTAGTTCAGCTTTAGCTTCTATTTTATATGTCAATGTTAAATTGATCGAAATTACCCTAATGTCCTAACTTAAAGTATTTGCTTAATATCGTTATTTTTTTTACAATGCAGCGTTTGATAATCCGACTCGAACAGTCACTATGCGAGTCTGACACAAAGTGGGTTCCGGGTACGATCCCCGGCCAGACAGATTTCTTAGCTTAGATTTCTTTTCTGGGGCTGAGTTTTGGTTTCCGTCTTTGTGTTTTACTTCGACATCCCCATCGTGGTGCTACGAATGCAGAAAGCGTTATTTAATAATTTATTTATTTAGAAATCGAAAGTGTTAATATACTTCATTTGTATTTAGAGTGCAATTGCAATTTGAGATAATATAAAGTCTACGTCTAGAGCAGATTACGTTATAACAACTGAGTATGTTTTCGAAATATCACTGCCGAGTAAAGTTACTTTAATACTTAAAATAGAATCACAGCTAATAAGATTGAAATATATATTTTCCCAATTTCCTCTTCGCCACAATTCTACACGGTACCCACATCAAGCTCATGTAAAGTATCCCTAAGATTCGGATTGAATCGTCCGCGGCGTCAGAACGTAATTCAATTACCGCCCACCGCTCATAAATGGGTTACTGGCCCGGCTTCCCCGCGTCGTCGCTTCCACTATCACGTACACCATATACCTTTTAAATGCATCCTATCACATATATTTGCTGTAGGAATCTTGATAGGTCTATCTAGGATACCATTGAAGGCACTTTTGCTTCGAATATATCTTACATATGTTTTTTTTTTTCTTTTTTCTTTTATAAAAATTGCTATTAAGCATTAAGTCCGCCTTTTGTCCATTAAACTTTTTTATGGTCAATAAAGTATAAGTAAATAAAAAACGCTTTCTAGACTCATAGCCCTACACTAGGATTTTTTCCTGTATCGTGGGTGCCATGGACACACACAAAGACGAATACACAAACACTCAGACCCAGAACCGACAATTAAATTAAACATTCAGATGTCTATCTGGCCGGGGATCGAACCCGGAACCCACTGAGCGTCAGACTGGCATAGTGACCGCTCCGCCACGCGGGTCGTCAAAATTTTACATAGCCATATTGTAGTAATGTGCTTGTGATCAGCAAAAAAATAAAATAATATAATTTAAAAGTCTATAACTGGAGTTGTATTTTTTTTACATAAAATTAAGAATGAAAGGAACATGAGGACCACATTGTTAAATGGTCACTGTCACATATGGGCATCTGTACTCGATAGTACTTACCATTCACATCGTAGCACAAATTAATCTCTACACAACATCATAGCAACTCTGAACACTATTGATAAAATAGAAATAAGTTGCTTATTTCACTAGAAATAAAAGATTATACCGTATTCGAACTCTATGTCTGTTAATGACATACATTACACAATATAATACGCAGAGAAACCTTGAGATGCAAGAACGTCATTATCACATGGCTACGTCTGTTATTGTTCTCCCGTAACAAGCTTTAACATTTACTACATTACAAGTGATTTCGTGGTATGGTAACAATAAACGTGGGTGTTTGATGGGTCTCACTGAGTTGCAAAGGACTTTAACATTGCACAGTATTTAATTTTTAAAGATTTTTACAGTTTTTTGCAGTTTTTTTTATATGATTTTGTATGCAAACGTACTCAGTCCAGTTCTCTAATGGTAAATAGCTTCTGCCGCTCATGGATTCTAATAACCCTTCGGATAAGTATGTGTCTCTTACCACATACTTCTAACCAGAATACTTCGATTGTGCGTTTAACACTACTAATGTAAACGGAAAGGTTTTGGCCACTAATACCACCATAAGACTCAAACCACAATCGTTACTTACTACCTTCATTGTTGAAAGATGGCAGATTTAACTGATATCTGATATTATGTATTAGAAGACAATGTATGAAATACATGTATCAAAAAATGTTTCATAATATGTACAGGATTCAATTTCAATTAATTTATTGTAAAGGTAATTTCATTAATTTTATTTTGCTTTGAATCATACCAAGAACCTACAAAAATATTACTAGAATTAAATAAGGTTACGAAAACCGTTAGTAATGAAACGAAAAAATAGCAGTAATAGTAGCTGTTTTTTATTGGTCGTTATAAAATCATATCAAAATCAATTCGCAACTGAGTAAGTAGCACACGAAATTTTATTTCAGTTTCAAACAAAAATCGTCATTTACGTCACCGTCCAGCTAAATGATGGCCAAGGTTATAACGTTACAATACAACACTTCTAACTAAAACCATACACTACTAAACTAAATCCCACCGAATGTAAGTCGATACTATCCGCTCTAATCCACCACGGAGTTGAACTGCATTCACAGATACTGAACCCGAAGCAATTGAATAAGCCATGTTCCTACCCTGAGAGCTCTTAGAAGCGAACGCTTTCATTGTAAATCCAAGAAGGATTACTGAAGAGCACTTGTCCGTGTGGAGTGCTTGGGATCTTATTTCATTACTAAAGGCGTGGATTCAACGAGTTACTAGCGATCGAAATAACTAATAAAATATTTAATTTTCCGTAACCTTAAATGTATAACTTTAACAAACTTTTAAACTTAATACAATAATATATGAATCTAGAGTAATATTATCGCGGAATTTTAATATGACATGAGTATTCACGGTATACGGTTTTTGAATTTCTTCTTCCCAATACTTCGACCAAGTTACATGGATACTGCTCAAGGCGAAACTGCGGTGGCGGGGGAAACCGTTGACAAGAACTAATGGTAGATTAATCTAGGAACCCTTTGTCTAGTTCGTTTCCTTCTTCGTTTTCCATATCATCACACAACACTAACTATATTACTTACCCACCTAATGTTGCATTACTTGTGTTTTCCATTAATTAATTATCACCAAAAAGATATTCATAAGCCTGTGAGTACACCCGTAAAACATATTAAATTAATACATAAAATTTTAGACTTATTTCATTACCTACTATATCCCATCCCATCCCATCCCATAGCTGGATGAAGCAAGTTAAAGTCTATTTCGCTAATTAAGAACAGATTGGTAGATTTCATACATATAACACACAACATACGTTTAAATAATGCTACCAGCATAATTCTTTGTTGCGGTATTACCATTTACCGTAAAAGGTAGCGTTTATTCGTAAAATCAAAGGTTTTTATCACGAAATTTTCCACAAAATTAATGGAAATTTTATGTTCAATAAAATGAATTTACTTACGATTTAATCTTTTAATGTATATCGTAAAATCACCGATGCTTACCTGTAAAAATACAAATCAAGTTATTTTCATAGTTCACGTTATTATTACATATTATTCGTCATTATTATATTCTTGAGCTTTTTATTAATATTCAAATCATTAAATAACAGCATACAAAATATACGTAACAATGAAAAGTAATGCATTTAATAAATTTATCGAAATAACATAAAGATTACAGACAGGTTATCTCTATTAAATTATAAAGCAATAAAATATTAGATAAAAATATGAAGTGATAAATTAATCACATATGTACAACACCTATATAAGCGCGTGATTCACGACACTTCGTTAAACATTTACAACTACACAGACGCGTCAAAGGTTCCAAACAAATAACCCGCTGTAGTTACCTCTCGAGTTAACAAGTTTTCTCCAGCCGTAGTATTGTTGTTACTCAAGGTCTCTTTTGTGATTATTTGTACGTAGTGTTGTGATCGTTAATTGATAAACAAACTTAAGAAAATAAATAACACTTTTTACTCTCAGCCCCACATTTAGTTGTTTTTCCTGTGTCTTGGATACCATCAATACACTAGGACGAATACAAAAACAGAAACAGCCACAAACAGAAGTCTAAATTCAAGTTTTATATCAATCAGGACGAGAATCGAACCTGGAACTCGCTGCGTTTCAGATCGATATGGTGACCGCTTCGCCTTTACTATTTTTAGGGCTATCATAACACTAACTAATATCTTTAATTTCATTACTTAGAAACGTTTTTTTTTACTATTACTATTACGAGATAATATGGGAATCAAATGAAAGCTAGAAAATATACCCATCTAAAAATATATATATTGTAATACGTTTACTTGACTATTTTGACAAAAACGCATATAAGCGTTAAATTAAATATAATTATATCATTATGAACAAGAAATCGCTTTAAGCAGTCGGGTTTATTGTTTTAATGTTTTTAACGATGTTACTAGTTAAGCAAATTGCATGCATATGACTATTTAAACGTTTTTCCAAAGAAGCAAACAGTGTGAAATTTACAATATTTCGTAAACGACTAGTTTACTTATATAGCCGAGTATATCGTTTCGATACATGTCTACTTTCCCTTTCCTTAATAGGGATCTGGTTTTACGCGAAACGCTTGGAATCTGACCTTCGCAATCCCATGACCCAGGGTTCAGATGAATTCCTTTATATGGACTTATACATATTTTCACTAGGTACTAACTTTTAAGGTTTTAAGAAAGTGACGTTGAAAAGTTTGGTAAATTTGTATGTAAGAAAATATCAAATCGTCAGCGGGCACTAGGATGGGTATACAAAACATATTTTCTGACTTTTAACTTGTTCAATAAACAAGTATAGGTATATAGCAAAGTTTAATAGCAAAGGAATTGAAAACTTAAATAACAAGCTGCTAAATTTCAGTTTTGAGATAATGGAGTAATAATATATTGAACATAAAGTTGAAGTAACAAAACAACATACTATTAAGACGGAGAATTAATTTGAAACGTCTCGTGTCTATTCTTCGCCTTTTGAACCAGACCATACTTACATCTACACTATTTATGAGACAGGAATCTAATATATGATCTGGAATGACATATTCCATAGAAAACTAACTTTCACTGATCAGACTTGTCACAAAGCAATATAGAACAGGTACATAGGCATTATATAATCCCGATCAGCCACTTCTATATTATTTAGTGTATAATTTAAAATGATTAGTTGACATTTTCCACTGACTTTTACTTTCCTTTATAAATGGAGGTGTTGCATCACGCGTAGATAATTTTAGCTACTTGTTGCTGGAAGTCTGAAATAGACCTGTTATTTAAATAACTACCACTATAATGCTGTTCGTCAAACTAAGAATATCCGGGATTATTATCGCGAACAAATTATGGAAAAATATTATACTGTTTATCAATCGTGAGGCGTGAGATCTTGAATAAATTGCAAAGCTCTGACAATTTATGAATCAAATAAATATAGGAGGAACTACGATATATAATAGCCCCACAGTAGGATTTTCTCTTTCTATCGTGGCCAGGGATACACAAAGACGAATACACAAACACCCAGACCCAGGACAGAAATTTGTCAAAAATTCTTCATTCTGTCTGGGCGGGGATTGAACCCGGGACCCACTGCGTATCAGATCGGTATGGTGACCGGTGACAATACAATACAAGTATACACAGATTATGAAACGAATTAAAAGAGTTTAACAAATAACGCTCGTACAAAAACATCGCGTAATTTATGTTTTATTTACCCACTGAATATGTTTTATATACATGTTTCCATTGTACGCGCTCACGTATTGTCGTATGACCTCCGTTGAGGCACCAATGTCAATCCACCATTTGAGATAATAACACGTACAGCGACATAATAAGAAGTTTCGTAAAAATAATGCTTCCTTATTGCTGTATCCTTAATTACAAGGAAGGTTGCATAATGCACTATACATACTCATATAGATACAGTTTAGGTCAATGCCCTTTTCGGGTATATTCTAAGTCAGTTCATACAAAAATACAGTCGAACTAAGAACCTCCCCTTTTTGAAGTTCGTTAATGATACTAACTTACAAGGGAATAGTACCTAAGTTACTACTTTTTATGGATTCAATTTATCTCAAATCATAAAAGGAAGTAATCCTCTTAAATAAGCATCAGGAACCTTGTTGGTTCATGTACGGTTACACAACTGCCATACATATTTCTATTTTAACTGCATTGTCAAGAGCTACTGCATTCTGGATTAAAGAATACGAGACACATGAGTTATTTAAACTTACATTTTTTTCTGATCGAAATAGGAAACGAACATGCCGTCCACCAGTTTGTAAGTGATAACTGCCGCCCGTGGAGACTTACAAGCAACTTCATATAGAACAGGGATTCAATCTGAAGTCGTGTAAAAATGCAGTGCTGATCCCGAGGACTAAGATAGTCGTGTCATATGTAAGTGAACCGGCAACCACACCCTTCCAATAGCTTCACATTAGAAATTGATGCGGCGGTGGTACCTCCCGGGTCGAACTACATTGCTTCTACCATCTGGCAGATGTCTGATATGTGTCTAATCACAGGCAGAACTGTAATCCTATCTGGTTGATTAAAGACCACCATCAATGTCAGGGAACATTTACAGTCGGAATGAATACTTTTCTTCTACTGCAATTTTATGCAAAAAATAACACATGATAAATATACAGGCTGTTTCTTTTGTAAAGTCGGTGTAAAATTGAACGACTATAGCCAAAAAAATTAAGCTTAAATCGTCCAAGGCTGCACAACTTCGCCTCACGCAATATCCTTCATATTGCATCGAAAGTGCCTCATTTGGCCACAGTCTAGTATAGACAAACTCGGAAGTAGGTACATTTCTGCAACACTAGTAATATAATTGCATAAAAATTGATACTAATGATAGATCTGGTTACGTATAAGCAATTTGATACAAGCAAGTTTAATTAAAAACAGCTTTTCTGGAACATAATTGTCTAATTTTAGAACATAATTGTAGCATGTATCTGGGCAAACAACGACTTGTGGGAATACCAATTTATTTATAATTTATCAAAACAATGCCTCGTTTGTTTCCGTTTTCTGCTTCATTTTGGAATTTGATTATTATGTAATGCGTTGTATAAGGTTTTATTTCCGACACAAATTTGAACGCCATTATTCGTGAACAAAGCTGTAGCACAGCATAATAAACGCTTTCTACACTCATAGCCTCACACTAGGATGCCCTCCTGTGTCTTGGGTGCCGTGGACACGAAGACGAATACACAAACACCCAGACCCAGAACAGAAATCTAAATTCATCATTCAGATGTCTGTCTGACCGGGGATCGAACCCGGAACTAACTTCATTATAGACCGATGTGTTGCAATTCCGCCACGCGAGTCGTCGCATGTATTTAGGAACACCATTAGATATTGTATTATTAGTATTTAATCGACAATAAAATAATTATAATTATTTTACTGCGAGTAAAAAACAGTTTATTATATTTGTTTTACTTCAACAAAATATTCAAACGTTAACAAAACGTTTGTCAAACGATTAATGTTTTTTGAAATTTTCTAAGAATTTTATAATTTCGACACTTATGTTTTTATTTCCTTTCAATTCAATGGAACGACGTTACGTAACATGCTTTTACAAGCACCATCAAGCAGAAAAATGGTGTAAAGTACCCCATTTGGTCATCGTTATGTCAAACGGATTCATCGTTTTATTTGACATTATGTCATTTAGTTTTCTTTGGAGCTTGTGAACCTTCTATGGTGACGTTCTGCATGAGTGGTATCTTTTGTGAAATGTAACTTAAAACATTACTTAGATTTGAAAAGTATTAGAAAGACTTCATTCTCTCAAGAATAAAACATAAATGTTTTAAACCCAATGTGTCAGTAAAGAAAGTGATTAGGCTGATAAATGCACGTATCGTCTTTAGAAGAACATACTATTATTACTAACATACTTTAGAAGAATATACTAAAGCGCTTGGGAAAGTTCTATGTCATATCTATCTATATCAGGTAAAACAAACTTAGGCAGTATATTCTTCTACTGTTCCGTACGGAGGATTTCTCGATCGTAATAAATTTGTAAACCCAAAAAAAATTGCATACATAAATTTATTGGAATTTCTTTGAAACTCCCTTGAGATACAAATAAATTAAATGAAGTCATACGCACTACCCTACATATTACATTACCCTCATTTTGAGACGAGTAAGTACCGAAAGACTTTCTTATTTAAGACCAAACATATGGAAATTATTGTAAATTAGACAAGTATATTGAACGTACACGTATGAGTTCCATGTCGTTGAAGCGTGAAGTTCTGCTTGAGTGACAGCTGCTACGAACAATGGAACATAATATGTTTACGATCGTTTCGAATACTGACATATAACTAGTAATCGAGACTAAGAGCGCAGACAGCAATAATGTCAATTCATTATTATTATTAAACTAGGTATCTGCTATTTTCGTTTTTCAATGTTCAATTTTTATTTGTTTAAGACCAAAATAAGGATCAGAGTTTGAAATGATGAAGGAACTAAAGTTTCAGAATAAATGTGGACTGCTACTGCTAGACGTTACACGCGTCTGGAACATTATGGCGTGAATACTTCACTACGATGTTAAGGCAAATTATAAAACACTGATTAATGATTAAAAAGATTCAAACGAACGAATATCCAATAATGATTGCTTAAGAGTGCAGCAAGCTAAAATATTTAGGTGTAGCGTAAAAAGAAAATCGTAAACGCGAATGCATACAATTAGAATAATTGCAAACAACCTTGTAGATTAATACGAAGCTTGAGCCACTCAACAAGAGCCTAAGAGAAAAACTTAGCTAATTACATGAAGTATCTGTATATATAAAAATGAATCTGTGTTTCCCTTGATCATAGTATCACGCGTGAACGTCTGGACCGATTTCGCTGATTCATTTTTTGTTGCGTTTGTTACTGCCAGAAGAATGTTGTTATGAAAAAAAAATAACAAAATTGCCCGAACAATTACAAAAAAACGACAAAATCTAACCTTATGGCGTTTGACATAACTGTCAGTCTCACCAATTACAAATTTATAGTCGAGACAGTCTGCCAGGTCGGCTTAAGTACAGTAATTTATTTGTAATAAATAAGCTTTACTATTTCGACATTGAAAATAATGTGATTCTATAAATGTAAGACAATTTGTTTCGTTCCTTTTCAATATCGATGGTTATGTTACGCATGATTGAAACCCTCGTCTCGGGCCATAGAACGTGATACGACCATTTCATTCGACCTTCGTATATATAACTAGCTGTGCCACGCAGTTTCACCCGCGTTTATTAGAGTACAATCTATAAAAATAAACAAACATAGCGTGATTTTATATAGCCTAAAGCCTTCCACGATTAATTTAATATTCAACACAAAAAAAAATATATATTTCGACCCAGTAGTTCCTGAGATTAGCGCGCTCAACCAAACAAACTCTACTGGTTTATAATGTTAAGTATAGATAGTCTAGATGTAATATTTGACGGTTAATAACGTGTAATTTGAGCCGCCATTATTAATAATAGAATTCACGAGAACATTCTTGACTATGATTTGCTCTTTGTACTGATTTACAAACAAATTGAGGTAACATGTAATTACGAAATAACTTCCAGTTTTTATCTGGTGCCTTTAACGAGATATGAAAACTCGTTTTGTTAATTTTATCACATGTTTGCTGGGTTAACGTTGTAAACTAAAGCAATTTTGACAGGATGTTTGCTCAGAGAGAGACGATTTTACAATGAGTCACATTGGTCATTTTTACCTCTTTCTATTATAGTAGACTCTTCTGGTTAGGGCCGGATTTAGCGGTCTGGAGGCCTCGGGGCAGTAAAGATATGGAGCCTTCCCCAAAAATCTTTTCAAAATTTAATATAACCAAGTAGATCTTATGCCCGCCCATGTAGAAATTTTAGTCGGTGGAAGAAAAAAATTACGACCCAAAAAATAAGGTCGCCAATCCGGAATTTGAAAAATAAGTAGATTTTTCTGACGTCTCTGAACAGGGATTATGAGTTTAAAGATATTGTCAGTATATTACAGCTTAATATTGGAATATACATTGGATGCGTAACGGTACGTACAGTGCCCTTCACAAGCGAACCTTCGACACTAATACCAAATCGATTACCGAATAGCATAGTACCTTCGTGTAATGTTATCGGAACAAATCACATCGAGAAAGAGCTCATTTTATGGTAGTTCCATCGTACCATATCATACTATGGAACGCATAATAGAAAGACAGATTGTACACAATTTGTTATTTACTCAAACAAATCAGTGTAATAATCATAATAGTATAACTTATAGAAATTTGATTTGGGTGTAATCTTTAATATCTAAACCCATAGCGCAAAGAGAAGCGCCAATTGATACCAATTTAGAAATAAACAATGCAGCTAGACACAAAAGGAACGTTTCATAGAGGATTTCGTCTCCCGCTAAACAGTCTACTTCCAAAGATAGTACAGTATGCAAATTCAAAGATCACAATGAGCTAGTAGAGTATGCAGATTAAATCAAAAAGAACATTAGCTAGCTGGCTAGACACGCAGTTATTTATCAAGCGCATTGTCTTCGAGTATTCAGGACGTTGTACAAATGCAAGGCATTTGACACTTTCTATTTTAGTCGGAGTGTCGACTGTCAGTGCTGTGCTTTATTGAGTGACATAATTAGTGGACAACCAACTTGACGGCTGCGTTTCCGTCCATTTAACTAAGGATGGATGTAAATGACAAGGAGCTGTTAAGATAGTGTCTTGATTATTCGAGAGCCTATTAAGTGAACATTATACGTTTTATGAGGACTTCACCACTTGAATGGAGAGCATTATATAGAAATTTATAAAATGAAACATTTCAATAAGTATTAAAAATATTTCAATGTGCACATTATAGATAGTAAATTTTGTAGCATATTTTGAATAAAAAATATATTAACAATACATAGAGATAGACAGCGCAATTGTAAGTTGCTATCATTTCGTTTCTGTAGAAATTAAAGTTATTGAACACTTGTTACAAAAGTGTGTGGTAGTAAAGTGAAAACAAAACGGTTCATATAGATGGGGCTACAACTATGTCTTACAAAGCTAGTATAAAGCAGGGTACAAATGTAGGTAAAAATCTATAAATTACTTCCAGCCCAAGAAAAGTTAGAGTTTAAAAGTAGAAATGTCTACAATCGGACAAAGTTGAGTCTTCGATGACAATCTTATATGACCTAAAAGGCCCGAGTCGGCCGAGTGCGATTATTCGCAACATTTAATCAACGGGTCTCTAATCGAGTCGACATCGGCTACTGAGACGAAAGCGTCTAGTGGCGATCTCGAGATAACAGATAGAAAGCGCCGTTGTAACACCAACCGCGTTACGCGCTCTGAACAAACTTAAATTGAAACACCGCAAGTGAGATACGAACAGCTGTACGGTTCACCCAGACCTCTTGTGCAATACTGAATTGTTTTAACAATAGCGGCCGCGTTGGCGCGAATTGCAAAGTGGAATACGGTGATTTTTAACTTGAAGATATGTTGAATTCTATACGTAACTAGGCAAATTTCAGTGTGGCCAATATTCATCAAGGCTGTGTAATATTTTTGGCTACCGTAATCCTCAGTCTTATAAACGACTGGTTCTTTTCTTAAGTATATTGTTTTTTTTTAACTTAAGTATATACGAATAAGCTGCAATGGTGCCTGAAAAGGGCTTGGAGAAATTTTAAATTGTATTTTACTTCCTACTCACAAAAATGGAGCCGTTGCAAAAAGCAGAAGACAAGTTTATTGTGTAAGTTATATATTGAATCGGCTAAAATCCGCGTGAATGGCTGCCTGCGGTTGCGCGGGCGCAGAGGTCGCAACGTGCCTCACCAAACGAAACGTTATTCGAAATCAAACTGCTCAATGTCAAACGCCGCAAGGTCGCCTCTCACGAAAACCTCCTCCGCGATTTAACCCACAGTGAGATCAGCATTAGCGAAGTATGGATTGACATCCAAAGACTGCCATTGTTGTCTAAGTAGCTTTAAAGTGCTGACATTTGGATGGATCTCGTAATATGCATAATGGTTCGTGTTTCAAAGTAGTCTCCATTGGGCTGTAATATTTTTCATCGGCTATATCGAGTAGCCCGTTAATAAATGATCGATCACGTTTTGCGATTCTCTTATCGCGATTAAAGGCGGGTCGGCTTCCACGTGCCAATGATTACTTACCAGTTAGCTGTACTTGTAACTATTGCTTATTGCATAATGTACTCGCTATTGTGCATTAACTTGGCACGAGTAGTTGAACTCTTGTTATGGTTTTAAAGCAATACCGCAAGGAACACTTAGGTATTAAATTTCGAAACCATTTATCGTAACGTTACATTTCAGTACGCCTACTTCACAGAGAAAACTACTAATAGTATGAGCAGGTTGTTTGCAGTTGTCTCTATGTTGGATAATTTTTGCATTGTTCCCGCCGTGAAAATATTGTGTACGAAACAATCTTGTCCAATTTATTTGACGTGCGTTATGTATTCGCCAAAATTTTAAAACTGTTAAGAAATCGTCTCATTCCTTTGTGCGGCAACCGTGTCGTAGGAACTATGTAGCCACTGTTTAGTTCAAAACATGAAAAATCACTCAGGGCACTACCATTGCTCCTGTCGTCACGTTGATTAACTTAAATTTATATTATACTTAATTTAAACTCTATAACATTCGGTTTTAATTTAATAACCGTCCTTCGGTATTTCTAACTGCGCACGCGCCTATAACTCGTGAGCTTATAATTACTCACATTGATGTTACAGCTGGGTCCTACTGTATAGCCATTATTAATAGCGTTATAACTACGAAATTACTGTTAAGTGTAGTACATTAACTTAGGAATCAATATTAGGTTCGGTATTTGTAAAATCTTAGACTTCATCAAGTAGGAATTGTGCGCTGAGCTTAAACCTAAACAAGTTTGTCAGAAATACCGTATAAATTACAGTAATTAACAAGTATAATTTTCCAGTATCATATAGGTCATCGGCTATCTAGACTCATGGCGGCTAATAATATATCTGGCACCTGCAAGTCTATGGGTTCGGTCTGATTATTTATTATTGCTATGATCAAGCCTACAAAAACTCAGTAGGTAAACTACTTCAACTGGCGATTCGTATTCGGTTAAAAACTAAAGAAAAAAGACTTGAGAGAAACTTGACGTTTATGCTCTCGATTTCAAAGTCACGGAGAATAAAACTGAGTCGGTTCAAACAGGCAGGGTCACGGGAAAACGTAAAAAAATAATCAATTATTTACATGCGGGCTGTACTACTTAAATGATTTACATGGATAAGATACTGTTATAGATTGAATAAACCTTTACGTTTACCACACTAACAGTACCATCTACCAGGTTCTGTCAGTCGGATGTTCAGTTAATTGATGTTTTTCTCTCAATTTGTTTCTTTTAGTGACAGGTGGATGCCGTAGCAAAATAAACTCTTTCCGGTGCCCGAATTTAAAATACCCAGGAGAGGGTCGGCGGTCAGAGATTAAAGCGCTTTTTGTTATAAACTTTTTACGATCGATACGGAAAAAGTAAAAGGAAACGATTATTTCCAAAACATTTCGTTTGTGTTGTATACGATACAAACACTTCACAATGAGCTTTGTATGACCGCTTACTTTGTATCTAATCTATTATTAAATTGATAGATGTGTTAAACAAGCGCTATAAAGGAAAAAAATATATGCAAATGTTTTGTTGGAAAGTACGAAAGCCGTCAAAGATAACAACGAAGATAAGAAGATAAGATGAAAAATATACACACGGAAATAGTGTACACATATTCTGTGTACTTTTCCAGGAAGTATAAAGTACAGGAAGTATTCGAAAGAATTTATCCTGATAATTTGCTTATATATAAAAGTATTCAAATTATTTCAGAATAAATAGAAAGAAAATTGTGATGAAGATTGTAATCGTAATTACTTGACGTTTTTGAAATAAAATAAGGTTTTTAAGAAGAGTTTATTCCTCCTGGATTGTTTTCATAAGGTCCGTTTATTTTTACCGACTTCCAAAAAGGAGGAGGTACTCAATTCGTCTGTATTTTTTTTTTTTTTTTTTTTTTTTTT
>DWNE01005323.1:0-14110 GCA_018249875.1 Cecropterus toxeus | reverse complement strand
AAAAAAAAAAAAAAAAAAAAAAAAAAAAAAAAAAAAAAAAAAAAAAAAAAAGCGAAGGTACCTGATGATGTTTAAGACTTGTCAATGTGACACTGTATACTTCTTGATATATAAATATATCTCTATATAAATGTGATTTTTGACAAAAATGTGACAATAATTTGCAAGAATCAATTGCCATCTTAAATAAAGAAAGATTTAGGTACTTGTGTAATATTTCGTAATCGAGTAGATGCTTCGTTATCAGTCTCCTCATTAATACTTGTTAGTCTACTAGAATAGACCCGTCGTGATTGTCGTTAAGCCTTTGACTACATATTTAATTTTGCAATAAAAGTTTATCGTTTATTACTCGCCTTTTAGATCCTTCGTGACTGCCTAGCCTATGCCCCTACACATTTAAGTCGTATACCACCAGCGAGCTATAGAAATAGAACCGTCTACAGCAGGCCCACTAACTGGAATCTCTGGCTGTATATTTAAGTTGTTTGTCCCCAGCGAGCTAGAGAAACGTCTAGAAGAAGAGGCCCGCGAGGTAGCGTCCTTAGCGGCGGAAGCGCGCAACGCTCGCGACGTGGCGCGCCGCGCGTGCGAGCAGCGGCTGGCGCTGCGGGCCGAGCGCGCGGAGCTTGTAGCTCACCTAACGAGGCTTAGAGACGCTGGTGGGTTATGTGGATTGCTGAGGAAGCAAACGAGCAAATCCAATCCATGTATCTGTCGTTTAGTGGAACTAAGGGGCACTTAGCTCGTGTACAATGAAGAAATCGATTTGTGATATCCGATTTAGGTTGCTTTTAAAGATCACGCGATTTGCTAAATCAAAACTAGACATGTGGCTGGAGCCTTCTGTGGAAGATAAAGTCAACTCAAGAGTTATAAGATAGCTTTAGTTATAATCTATTATAACCTGAATTGAAAATTAAAATGTAGTGAAATTATAATGGTTTACAGAAATCCGCGAACTAGAAAGCTCAGTGCGAAACTCAGATCGTAGATTATTCAGGAGCTGGGAGGCTCTCAAGGACTCGACCGACCCAGCTGCTTTTGAAACATTGCTAGAAGAAGTCAGGGTTAGTTTTAAAGATCGTTTATTAACAAACTATTCTAAAATAGTAAACAGTAAATCATTCCTTGCAAGCGTTTGATTGCCATGCAGATATTTGATCGGTTAATCTTATTGATAAAATGTTTGAATTCATTGTTTAAGATGATATTGATGAACCTCATTTTTACAGAATAAACAAACCGCTCTAGACTGTCTAGTGAGACTAATAGAATGTCGTCGCTCCAACGTGTCCCACGCGCCGCCCCACCCACTGCCGCCGCCGAACAACGACTCCGAAGATGGTACTGAAGGTACAGCTGGACTAATCTATACTAATTTTATAAAAGAGGTAAAGTTTGCAAGTTTATGAGTTTTCAGGGGCTAATCTCTGGTTCTACTGAAGCGATTTCGAAAATTCTTTCACCAATAGAAAGTTACATTATTACTGGGTAACATAGGCTAGCTTACTATAAGGCAACTTACTGGTAAATGAAATACCCCATAAATTTTAAAGAGTCTTTTTCGATTTGTTGCGGTTAGTGGCTTGATTTATTTTGTACCTATGTTTCATTTTATCTAAGCACATACATGTGCTTACAGCTGGATCGATTTGATAGGCAAGAACCAAATTTCAATTAACTTAAAGAATCATTCATTGATCTGACATCATAACATGATCTATTGTTTGTACAATGTCCGGAGAAAAAAATTATAGATCTCAAAATGAAAAGGTAGCTGGACCAAATGATAACCGGTGCGTCATTTTTTTTCATTTGTAGTACTTTGATTGAACGTATTATAGCACGAATAACTCTGGACTCTAAAAAATGTCGATCTCCAAAATAAGAATTTGCTTAAGCAAATGAGCATCGGTGCCTCGTTGTTCATTGTAGCAATGTAGCTTATTGTTGTACATTTACTGCAAATTTTTTTGAGCGCAAACCAAAAATCCTTTTCGAAATTACGATGTTGTAAAAACATCAGTGCTTGAAGACTAACTAACATTCTAGACACGTCGTTAAACATGTCGGCCGGTCGCAGGCGGTTCGACGCCAAGCGTTCAAGTAACAAGCGTCGACGGAAGGAGTCTGTGAAGGAGCCACGCTCCGTGCCGTTGTCCGAGGAGCCCAGCAGACATGGACCGCAACAGGTAATCTTTATGTCTACATATAAGATTTAACTAAAGATAGATATCTTTGCCTCTAAATGAGAAATCTGAATTTTCCCAGCTCGCAGGTTTCTATAAGATGTGTGCTATCTCATAATTGGCCGGTATGCTTGATTTTTGTTATATATAACTTTTCAAAATGTAAGTAACAAACGAATAGTCCAACTGTGGTAAGTGCAAGGTGGTTAAACATGATTCGTTCGGCGTATTTATAAAGTAAATCCTGTGTTTTGATGGAAGGAAGTAGTTGCTGGCTAGCGTTTATATGAGGCGACCATGTGACTCCTCGTGCGGAGAGACGCATTTGTGATTGACTTTAGATAGAAGCCCTGTTCTAAGAAAAACAGAGCTTTTATGAAGGTGACAACTAGACCACTTATTATCAAATCAATTCTTTATGCATGTTAATTTGCTATTTCAATCGTGAGAAAAGAGGCCAATAACGCACGAGGACTTATCAATCCCAGACAAGATTTCCTGCGTATTCTTGTTGGAACCTTAAGACTTTAACATGTAATATAAAACTATTCATCTAGTCGAGCTTTATTTTTCTAGTCTATAATACCTTAGGAATTAACTTTGTTACACATATTACCAGGTGGTATGACCAATGTAGTTCGACCGAAGAAGTACCACCGCCACACCTATTTCTAGTATGAAGCAGTTCATGCGTTTCTGTGGAAGGGTGTGGCTGCCGACTCACTCGTATATGAGGCTACCATCTTAGTCCTCAGAAGTAAGCAACGCACCTGTGATCGACTTCAGATAGAACCTACGTTCTATGTGTTGCTTACAGATTGTCGATGGGCGGTAGTATTACCACTTACCACCAGGTGGAATGCATGCTCGTTTGCTACTTCATTCTTATATAAAAAATATGTAGGATCATCAGCAGGTCAGAGTGAAGTATACAGCAAGGATGTGTCGCAGGTGACGCTGTACATCCAGGGCGCGGAGTGCGCGGTGCAGCGCGCGGGCAGCGCCGCCGCCGCGCTCGGCCCGCTCCCGCTGCCCGCGCGCGCCAGCGTCAGGGACATTCTGTTCTTCACCGCGCATTGAGTGTAGAAAGCGTCTATTGACGCTCGCTACGTAGCTTCAGATTATACGCTATTAATAAACTGGTTCACTATCCGATGGGTTTCGTTTTGTAAAATGTTTTTTGCTATTTTTATTAATTCAACTGATATTGCAGTGTCGGAGTGGTGAGGTGCGGTTACAATATATAAGAGGGGGATATAATTATTAGCGATGTACGTTAATGTTTGGCTAAATAATTCTTAGTTGTCGAGCTGTCAATAATTGTTTCAACAGGAAAATGGGAACTTTCGTCGGTGACGATATGATTGAAATTTTTGACTGTTAGAAGGTAGAAACCATCGCACTTGTTTAGTAAATTTACAGTGTACTATAGATATATTAAACACGAATCAAACGCCGGTGGTTTTCTACTATCTAGTTCGATAAGACCTTTTTGATTATGTACGACTCTTGAATTTTGTAGTAGTAGGTACTTGTGAATTCCACACTTTCAAACATTTCCTTCGGTTAGACCTTTCGTAAAGAAAATAAATTTAAGCTGGGGCAATTGTTAGTATAAAGGAGAAATAAATCCCGGTTCTTTTACGTTCTTTATTTTTTGCCTTGATGTACATAAGATGAGACATCGTACATTTTATAAGAAATGTTAGTGTGCCTTCTCTGCGGGCGCAGCAGCTTCGGGCGTGGCGTTTATCGGCACGTCTCTCGCGGCCTGGGACGCAAGCTCTTCTTTGCCCTGTAGTAATCAATATGTAATATTATTTGCTGCAAAACTTAATCGCGATGTATAACACTAAAATCGAGTAAACAATTATGTTAACCTAATTTGACTGTTATACTTCTGTTATAGTTATTGAGTTTATTGAGAAAACTTTAGTATGCATTGATGTCAAATGGGCCTAAATGTCCAAATGACACCGATACTACACGTTACATGAGAAGTCAGCTTTCAGGCTCGCACACTTTTTTCAAAGGTGAGAGAAGTTCCTTTTTGAACAAAGAAGCAGCAAACGAGCAGGCAGTCCACCTGACGTCCACCTAACTTCATATAGAACAGGTTCTCAATCTGAAGTCAATCAATGATGCGTTGACTTCCAAGAACTGTGACGCGTTAGAAGTAGGTGTGGTGGTGGTACGACTCCGGTTGAACCATACTACTTTCACCTTGCTTTGAAACCATAGAGATAGAGCATTATGAAAATTGGATACTTTAGTGATGAGCGTGAAAACTTGTGTATTTGAGCTTAAGGATCCTGTATCCTGAGTAATTTAATAGCCTTTCTATCTCGATAAGATTACATACCGTTTGTAATGGGGTGGCAGATTTCTCCTGTACTGCGACTTTTTCTTCTTTCTTGTCGTCCTCTGGTGCTGGAGCTGCCAGGGTCAGCTATGAAAAGGATGACCATTATATGCATTATAGGCACTTATGTAAGATAGAAGGAGACTACTTTAAAATTATTTTAATCCTTTGTATATATTTCTTGGATAGATGACTTCTTTACCGAATATTTTTGAGGACTTAATTTGTTCTCTTAAGCAGAGAGCAAAATATTCAAAAAAGAAAGACCTAAGTTCTTCCAAAGTCCAAAATAATGTATTTGAACGTCAGCGTGACCTTTTAGGGGAAAGGGGAAAAGATTTTTTTAAGAACCGGAGGATTTTTTATGTGGTGACGTATGACTTATTTCGGAGACAACTTTGGTTTTGGAGGTACTTCTCCCAGAAATAGCTTTTTCCGACCAGTCTATCTTCGACTGTATTAAGTATCCCCCAAAATGAATGATGTTTTTTTAAATTTCACATTGATAGTTTTCAAGATTATAATTATATACATGACATTTTCATGATTAAATATTTACCTGAACAGCCACAAAGGCGAGAGTTGCAACAAGTAGGAATGTCTTCATCTTGGACCAATGTTAGCAATAGCGTCGTCCACATCCCGCTCTTATTTATAACCAATGAACTGAGTACGGACTCAAAATAAACGATATCAAGCGATCGCAAAACACACTGTTTATAAAACACACGGAACAATTAGCTATCGTTAATTGCTATTGTTTTATCGTCTGAATGTGTTGCCAAAAAATGCTCTCCTTGACCGTGATTTGTATTTTGTAACAAGTTGTTGCATTTTGAGTTCTATGCGAGTACGGGCAAGTCGCGTCTCCCTATTGTTAGGTGGGCTATGTTTAAATAGATAATATTAGGTATATGTTGTTAACGATAACTAGAGACCAGATTATATGCAACATAAAAAACTTGATATATGCATGCAAATATGCAGGAAAAATGCTTAAAATATGCACGAAAACTGACAGAATATGCAACATTAGATGAGAAGTTTTAGGAACAGAAAGAAAAAAATCTTACTTGTATTTTTGTTTAAATTAAAACAGCATACAATTAGAACAACTATCCATTGACGAACGATAATCGGTACATCGGTGTAACATTATTTAATTTTTTTGTAAACGCAAACAATCCAGTACAATTTCAGATGTTTAGCAGTAAATTTTTGTTTTCGATCATTCAAGATATTTTTATAAGTCGAAAATGATCACTCCACATTCACTGTGGTAATTGGTACAGAATATTAACTTGGTGCTATTTTATATTTTATATAGAAATAGCGCGCAGCTAATAAATGCGCTGAAAATATTGTAAAAAAACAATAATATTCATCTTATCCAGATCTTACGTAAAATATGCTTTTACCGTTGAAGATAACTTAAATATGCAAATGCATATGCAAATATGCATTTGCATATATCCTGTCTAATGATAACATACCTACATAGCAACATACACATAGTACACATGAACAATAGTGACGTAAATAATATTCAAAACATATTTTTTTAATAAAATTATTGTCAAAACCAAGAATGTAAAATAATACTTAACAACAAAAATAACTTTTAAATACCAAAGTTCAACTTTGTTTTTTTTTTTTAGATAAATAACCGCCAAATTATCATACGAGTTATTAATTTTGCAGATGGCACTGTTGCTGCGGTGTAACATAACTGGAAACGAAGGAATAAAATACCAGGACTTTAATTTTAAGGAAAAATAAGTCGCTGAAATTATGTAACTACACCATATTTTTTATAGAAGACAATACTGTCAACTGACTGACAAGCTTGCTTTATTGTTGCTATTTGTTGTAAGGCTTTTAAGTGTAGCAACAATAGAATTAAGTGGAACGTATTTATTTATGCCACGTTTCATTCACGTCGTCAAATGGAACTCAGGTTTACGTTCGGAAACCTAACATAACGTGTCTTCATAAAGCAAGATGCCTGTAAGTATATAATAACAATCAAATTATTCTTACTTGTATTTAAAAAAGTGTCGCTGTTTCCATTAAATGATTTAGTTTCAAATAATTTTAATATTTAAGCTTTGACATTTTAAATGTCACCCAATTTCTGAACGCATCAGCCTTGAGACGTTGGCATTTTTGGTATTTTATTCGCCAGCTCGATTCAATTACGTTTGGCAGATGTGATGTGTAATAATGGATTGATTGAAAATAGTGAATTGTAAACAGGATTTTAACTGAATGACGACTCGAGTGATTTTCGAAAGACACGAAGACTCTTTGGCTTTAGTTTTTTAATAGATTTTTATTTATAAAATGGCTTCAAGAGGTGGTATTATGGTGACGGGGACGAACGGAGCTGACTTCGAGCACAGAGAGAAAATAGCTATTCAGTATCAATTAAGGTGAGTTAGAGGAGTATTTTTATTCTTATACGTTGGGTAAAGGGTGCCGCGGGTGCTGGGTGTGTGACAGGCGACATTATTTCGTCAAGTTCCGTCAAATTATTTTTAGACAAAAGCAATTGATAGAGAATAGATTTCCCGCCGTTTATTTGAACGAAGGCAATTTATAGGGACACCATTTCCGTTCATTCGCAAAAAATCTATTTTATTACAACTAAAGTGGCAATAAAAGTGTCTATAATATTGTAACAAATTGGTTTTGTTATTAAACTTATCAGAAGAAGATTGTTATATAGTTTTGTACTATTGTCTATATTCCTAGTGTTAAGTGTATGTCAAAAACGATGGATACCGTATTTTTTGATGTTATATCAACTTTAGTGAAAATGTGCTTTTCCGATGGGTGTCAAAGTATACCATATGGTTTCTCACACAAGATGGATCACACACAAGATGGCTGCTGTATCATGTGGTAATGTTATGATTCTCGTGTGTTCTTTTAGTACCGACTAAGGATTGAGTGTAATGCATCACAGTAACTATTTTATTTATATATTAGCAGACCCGTGCCTACTTCATTGGACATTAAAAAAATTGGTGTATCTGTTGCATTCATTATTTCTACCCATAAAGCCAGATAATAAGTTTCATAGAGCTTGCTTCAAAATTGGCGAACTTTTATACATTAGAAATTCAAACCCCTTAGGGGTTGAATTTCAAAAAATTCTTTCTTATCGCTCACTTACACCATGAAAGGAACACTTGTACCAAATTTTATGGTTCTAGGTTAATTTCGCCTGTGCGTTGAAATATAAGTCAGTGAGTCGGAATTGCTTTTTATATATATATGTATATTTTTTATATATGTAGATCAAGAGCATTACAGTATAGTAATATTACAGAGAGTATATTAGTCTGTGGAAAATAACTCTGATTATCACATTACATGCAAGCACTCTTGGTCAGCTGTCTATCTGTCCATCAGAGTGGCTGATGCTCATCATTGGTCATGTAAAACTTCTTCCAAAGGTTTCTACAACCATTATCAGGTTTTTAATCTAATCTCAATATTGATGCATTTTAATATTTATTGGGTACTTACATGCAGTTTAAATTTCTGCATCCATACAACTGCTGGAAAAGTCTACATTATTTAATGTATTTGTATGGATTGTGTTCATGGCGAAAACTGTGTTTTTTAAGTAAATGTTCCTGCCACAGCAGTGAAGAAATTAGAACTTCATATTATGAGTACCCAACATATACTACAACTATTAATTGTAACTCTTATTAATGAGAATCCCTCTGAATGTTGTACTTCCTTCTGTTTGTGCAGCTCATTAATAGTTTTTTTATTTCCAGTATAAAAGTTTTGCTATGTTATACAACAAACTTGTGTTTGTCATTCACTATTTCGTTCTTACTCATACTGCGGTACTTAACTATAGAAAGTAACTAATCTCTTTCTGAGTCGTTTATTTTATGTATTTTATTGTGAGGTGTTTGTAAATAGAACGTCTTCAACTTTCTGTCGTAAATTCGCTTTTAATGTTTTTGTTGTTTCTATTTGGTCTCAATAATCTAAAATTTTGTACCTGAGCAATATTAAATAAGCATGCAATCTACCTGCTATATCTTAACACATTACATATTGAGATGTACTTATGAAAAATAAAAAGATGTGTTTTCAGTACATTTAGAAATTGATGCCTAGCCCATGGACACTTGTAATCAAAAATTACAAAATTCTTATTTAATTGTATTGAATTGTGTTAATTTATCTGAAGTGGGCTATAGATGTCCTCTGAGGGCATAAGTTTAAGTATGTGTCATGCATTTGAAATAAGTTACCAGAACCTAAAATTGTTACTCATCGTTAATCCATGATTGTCCCACTGCTGGGCATGAGTTTCTCTCGGAATCAGAGAGTGCGAAGTGGTAGACCACACATCTTGGACAACTCTTTTTTTTAGAGATCTCTTAGATGTGCAGTTTATCTTACGATGTTTACCTTCATTGTAAAGCAGTGTAAATTAAAATCTAATATGCACATAATCTTAGATAAATCAGTGGTGCGTGCCTGGAATTCCAACCTCGGACCCTCAATGAGTGGTAGAGTTTGAACAATTAGACTATCACCGCAAACTATGTGTTGGAAATATGTTCAGTTTAGCTAAAAAGAAATCGCCTTTAGACAAACATAGTTAAATAAATTTAAAATGAACCATCTGTATTTATTATCTTTCAGTGCATTGAACAAGTCCAGGCTCAAGTACTGTGTGTTCTTCCATCATGTGCTATTTCTCGTCATGCTGGCCAAGCTCTCCGCTGATATTCTGGACAAACTGGACATATTCATACTGGAGATTGAGGAGTTGCAAATACCACAGGTTAGTATCAATTTTTTTATGTTACAAACCCAAAATTACAATATACATGTTTTGTTATGTTACAACATAAATGTTTTCATACTTCATTTTGAATGTTGATGTTTGTCATTAACATAATGCTACATATTTTTGATTTATTTAGTGATACTTTTTGGTAATACTTAAAAGAAAACGAAAACGGAAATCGCCTCATATGTCAGTCAAATGTATCCACATCCTTCCATTGCAACACAAAAACATGCTTTACCCTAGAAATAGGTGTGGTTGTTGTATATCTCTGGTCAAACCAAATCATGCGTATCGTATCGTCCATTCTTCAATACTTGAGAGACCACTGCTGGACATAGGCCTCCTAACGTGCGCCACTCCGACTAGTCCTGTGCTAATTGAATCCAGCGATCTACCGCTGTTTTCTTCAGGTCATCACCTGGTCCGGTCCACCCGGTCGTGGGAAATTCCTTTTGCATATTATGCGATGTGAGAAAACAAGGTTCTATTTAAATAAAGCATCTGTTGCAGCCGCTCTGGTGGGAGTACATCTGGTGCTTATCGCTGCTGCTATCGTTCCTCGGATTGTCAGCGATCAAACGGAACAACATGAAGCAGTTACGGCGATACATGTACGGGATCTGCGCCCTCGGGCTTGGCCCCTTGCTGTACTGTGCGTTGCACTACTGCGGGGATGTGTGGCGGTATCTCTCGCGAGATGATGAGGATGAGGAACCTGATATACATCTATGGCAGGTGAGGTGATAAGACACTACTTCTGTAGTGACATTTCTTTTTATAATCCCTTCTAAATTCATAGTTTGCAATGTCAGATATCATTAACTTCGTATAACTTTGGTCTAAAATGGAATTCGAGGTCTAAAATGAATACGAATTTGTTATTTCGAAGTAATATCGTCAATAAAGGGTTTCGTCGAAAATACTAAAATAACGACTTAATATGATATACATATCTTATTTAGGTACATAAAATGACATATTGCATTTCAGTTTAACATTACATAAAAAGTTTTAAAATAAGAATTTCTTGCCAAAGCCATATCAAATCCTTATCATTTAAAAAATTCACAAATTTTATTTTAAACAAATATTTTTTTATTATAAAATAATTAATTTTCTATACGCGATTTTTCCCGCGGCTCCCCCCTTCAATTATTATTAATGAAGCCCATTAATTATTTATCTGTGTGCCACAAGTCCAATCAGTAGTTTTCGTGTGGAAGAATAACACCAATACATAAAATCCTTACAAACTTTTTCATTTGTAAATATTACTATGATTTTATTGTAATAGTCTTTGTACTAATATGTGCAAATCTGTATTTTTTTGTGTACTCTTAGGTTAATTATAGTTTCTATACTAAAAAATATCAAATATTATCATTTTATATAATGTTTTATATATAATTTTTCAGGGTTACCCCTACGGCCTGCTGTGGTACGCGTTCATCCTGCTGGCCTCCCAGGTACACTTCTTCCAGCTGTACTTCTCCTACAACCTGCTGAAGGCGTGGCGCGCTCGGGGAGCGCTAAGAAAAGCCGACTAAAATACCTTAAAGCTACTCAAATATATTGTATGTCTAGGTACGATCATGGTTCTATACAGGTTCGGTTTCTATCTATTAAACTTTTTCAGTTCACTGCTGGAGACAGGCCTTTTCTAATGGTTTTTGCAAATTTGTTGGTGACGCCAGTAGGTGTTGATGTTATACAGAAAAAGGTGTTGTCCTGTTCATATTCTGAATTTTCGTGCTTTAGTCGTCTCCTACTACAATTAAGGGAAGACAGGGAATGGTATTATTTTAGCCAGCATGGCACGGCTTTCATTGTCTTCATTACTGAAGACACGAATGGACACGATCCATGAAATTCCCTTCCAACTTTGTGTGTACACTTTCCTCCAGTTTTTTCGTTTTTCTGCTGTCGTTATGGGGAGTCTGGTGGGAGTCGCTATTTGGTCACACCATAACATAGGTGACCGACCGCGAGGCTTTGGCTTATCAGTTTAATTGGTCTAGGATAAGAAAATATATGTCAGTCCATGGGAGGATGACTGAGGATTTTTTGGGTAACGGGAGGAAACAAATCGATTAATATATATAAATACTAGAGATTCTGGGATAAATATGATATTCGGGCACTTTTTATTATGTGACTGAGTGCTTGGGATCACCTAAACGCGTGCAATAGAAAAGTTTCGTTGTTTAAATAACTGATAATTGTTAATAGTAACATCAAAACAATAAGTGTTTTTTCCGCAGTTTATTATGCGCATTCGGTATAAAACATATACAGTAATATTCTCTTGTAAGCCTTGTTGTTTTACATATGATAGGCTAGACATATGGTGTATTTGTGTTCCATCTTGTTACTTTGTTTTGTCAAACCATCTGGAAATATTCCTCGTCCACTCTTGTTATAAGCATTTTTGTACTTAGACTTGTTTTAGAATTCTCTGACAGAATGATTAGTAAATATTTTTCCATAAAACAACTCATTAAGAAATGATTTATGAGACCCGCCAAAATATATCTTAAGTTTAAAGTGATTGTTTATTTTTTTTATAAGTTTGTTTGGTTTTGGCCTTTAATATATTTAGCACAATGATAAAGAATAGTAAAATTATTTGAAAATTAATGTACTCAAAAATATATACATTAGGTAACAATGTACATATATTTTTAATTGTTTTTTGGTATGATTTCAATTTTAGTATTTTCTTCTGTGAGGCGGTAATTACATTATGTGCTATATTGTTAATTTAAATTCATAGAATGATTCAAGTTGGCTTTTCATTTATGAATTCCATGTCTGAATGTTCTTCATCGGTGGTAACTGCCTTAGAGAGTGGAATGTAAATAAACCTTAAGTGCTTGTTTTATGGCGAGCGAGTAACGACTGACGACTAAAAATTGTTTCGTCTAGTTTTTACATAGCATGTAAAATAAATTGATTCAGTGCATTGACTTAACACAAAACTGCTTAAAATTGAGTCATCTCAAATCTACGTTTTTAATTTTGGGAATTTCAAAATTAGTCAGTTTGTTTAGAATTACAAGGTGTATATTATATAGGTGATATTTTGGAAATATAATTTAATGTTATAATAGGTGAATATTTTGGAAATCTAATTTAATGTTTAATATGCAAATCAAACCTTATTTAAAGTTGACGCATAGATAGATTTTTTAACGTTAACATTTTACCAACGCGCAGGAAGATGTTTTTATTGTTGTCATTAAATAAATTATTAGTTAATGTCGATACAAATACATATACTCCAAACTGAAAATCGTTTATCGTTTGTTCGTTCGTTGTGAGACAAGTGGCTTATAGTGGTGTTGTTGAATAATCTGTTTTAAAAAAAGACAGTTTCAAAAGATTTATAATTATGTTATCTTCGTCCTCATATTTATTGTCTGTAAGAGTAATAAAATATTGTGTAAATATTACATAGTGTATTTTATTCACTGTTTATTTAATCGGGTGAGTATATAACCCCTTATATGTTAGAAAATACAATATTTTAGATAAATGTTATAGTTTTTGGAAAATTATGTATAGAGCAAAAATGACAGTAGAAAATTAACTGTTAGTGGTAACATTTTAATATGAGAACATTTTTTTTGTCATTGTAAAGTTTATGTCTGTTATAATGTGCTGAAATTATGAAATACTATTTTATAATATCCGTTAATTTATGAACTGTTCCAAAATAGTTTTTATCACATTTATAATTGGTTATAATATCCGTAGGGTCATAAATAATACTGAAGTTGATACTTTTTGCTATTTTTTACCTCATTTAAAAAAAATGTATGCCTTTTAGATACTTAAGTTTTACTCAAAACCACTGTTGGTATACTAATAATATCGGCCCGGGAAGCAATATCTTGAGACCGTCACGATGACGTCACGGTAGAGTGGTTGTAAAATAAGAAAAAAAAACTACATTGACACGTTAATGATAAAGGTACTCATTTTGACAATGTGACTTTTTATGTACATCTAACAAAGTATTAAGTGAAATACGTGCGCATTTCGCGCAGGTCTCTTGTTATTGTGCATTGATAGTAGTTTCATCAATTTCGGTTCAACATTTACCTGGAGACAGAAAAATAATAAATAAAAGCTAACTTTTTGTTATAGTGTCGCAAATAAATATAATATACAAAAATAGTTTTGGAGTCACGGACAATTCAATTTTATATGTATAGATTTAGGTGAAGTCTCGAAGGTAGACCTAACATGCCTAAGAGTTGCCTAACGCTAGTTAAGTTGTAAATAATGTTCATATGTGGTGTTTTGTTTGAAGTTTTCCCTCGGAGTTATTTATGTGAATAAATGTTTTGAACAAAAATACTCTGTTTTTCACTTCGAAATATTGAATGTTTTTTAACCGACTTCGAAAAGGAGGTAGTTCTATGTTCGACGGTATGTTTTTTTTTTATAAATATGAAGTAGCAAACGAGCAAGCAGCCCACCTGATGGTAAGTGGTTACTGCCGACTATGGATATTTGTAAGCAACTTCATATAGAACAGGGGCTCTATATGAAGTCTATCACAGATGCGTTACTACTCCCGAGGATCTGAGATGGTCACCTCATTTATAACAATGAGCCGGCAACCACACCCATTCACCGAAAAGCAAGAACTGCTTCACGCTAGAAATAGGTGTGACGGTGGTACTTCCCCGGTCGAACTACATTGGTTCTACCACCTGG
>DWNE01005322.1:0-14111 GCA_018249875.1 Cecropterus toxeus | reverse complement strand
ACTTGCAATATTTGACCCAAACATACTTACATACAAACATTGCAAGTTAAATAAAAGCTTTTAATAATTAAAATTATTTTTCTATAAATATAATTCCTTTTATATTCGGTTACACGTATACTAAATCAAATCCCAAGTTATCAACACAATTTACATAATTATTAAATTAAATGTACAACTTTAAATTTAGCTGCACGTTTCTAAAACTCAATGTTTTTACGTAAACTATTATGCAGACGGTGTTTCAGAGCTTATTTGCAGGTTAATCCCTTCTCTGCTTTGCTCTTGTTTGTTTTAAACCTTCTGGTGAGAGGATTTCAAAATGTTTACGTTGTTTCTGTTTTTTTTTTTATAAAGTTATTCTAACAATAGTGGTATATTTGAAGGCAATTTGGTGCAATTGTACGGTGTTAATGATTTTACGAACTCATGCGGTCATATATAAATAAGTTATTCTTTTAAAAATTAATAAAATAACTAAACTATTATATAGTATTAATAAAGATAATATAGTTTCCAAATACACGGTTGAACTGACATTTAAAATTTAGTCTTAATGTTCCTGTAATATAAATCTTCGCTTACCCCATATATAATAAAATAAAACCCATAATTGGCTGTATGTTTAGTCTGTAAGATTTGTGTTGTTTTTTTTAAATTTAAGAGCTGTGGATTTGGTGTTAACAAAAAATAAATAATAAATAAATAATTTATGTCGAGTTGGTATAACATAATAAATCCCTTAATTCGAAAAAGAAATATAATTTAAATATCGCTTGTTTACGGAATAGGTTCATTTTATGTTATACTAACTCCGCTTTTAACTAAGTACTTAACCTGTACTTAATTAAATTAACTGCACAAAAACATTAATACAAGCTCTAAAGTTTCATAAACCATTAATACTTGAGCGGTCTGAGTTTAACGTTGCTCAAAAGTTGAAATACATTTGAAAATCATTTCATATTTGGAATTAGGGGCAGGTAATTCAATTATAGCAAACGCACCCGTACCGCGGCTGAGCTCCAACAAAAACAGCCTTTGACAGCGTGGCTTTGGAGCTTATGCGAAAATTTATAGAAAATTGCATGGAGCACGCGTTGCGCTCGTAGGGTGCGCGGGAAAATGACGGGGGGTGTATATTTAGAAAAGCTCAAGCCGCAGATCGTCAGTCTACGCTAAGCTCGCGTAGGGAGTGCGTGTCTGTCTCTACTCGCTCACGCTGACGCGATCACGTAATTTTTGAATCAAAAAATTTTAAACTTTATTTTTTTATTGTGTTGTGCGACAAGACCAGGATATATTCGTGTCTGTGCTTCGCTTGGACATCATCTGAACTGTTTAGTGACTGTTTAATGATAATTTAACGATACCAGCCCTTCTCCGAATGGACTCTTATTGAAAATTGACGCTATTTATATGAATAACAGGTACGTGCTAGCGTAAATAAATGCCTTTATTTTTTTCCATTTACAAGTACTTTTGTCATTTTATGGTTTGTTATGATTCGATTTAATGTTTATGTAGTATAGATCTTTAGTTTATACAGATATTAGTCATTTATGTTTGTCTATAACGGGGGTCAATGTATAATGTTATCAATCCATCCCACAACAGTATCACGTGGTATGACTGTTGATAAATGGTTTCAAAGAAGCAAGCGCCTTTTGATTATCAATTATGAATAATAGACGTTCGATAAAAGCCACTTTAAGTTTTGTTTGACTTATCAATCTCCACTTACTCGCAACTCGTTAAGTACTGTTATTGTTTAAGTTTGCTCTTTGTTTTGAGTTGAAGTAACACGGTTCAATGTTTGAAAACGATTGACCGCTGGTCGCCCGTACGGACGCTCGTACATAAATTAGTGATGCGACAATCGCGTCATATGACACCTGGAAATATTACATTGTTAGTCAAATTAAGATACTCCACGAGAATTCACTTCCTCACGAACTATTCGTGATTTACCTATTACTCCTTTTTAGTCTTAAAATAAAGAAAACATACAGAAGGCGCGTATAATTATTTCAATTTCGGTCTAAGCATCACGCTCCTAATAAACTTAAATACAAAAGTTAAAGGACGCATGATTACAATCTTATATTTCTCACAATGAAACACGGAATAATCATTACATGAGAGAAGGGGATTTAAACATAAGTTATGTTCATTTGCAAAAAGGACTTCTAACAATATACATATGTTTCAATTTTTAAACCTAATAGCACACCGAAACGGCGGCCCAAATCCAACACATTCTATGCGTTCTGCTAGCTTTTTATTCTACGCGCGTAGGCTTGTATCGCAAATGTGACGGATGAAATATTTATCGGTGTATCTTTTTCATGTTGAAACATTAGATTCCCGGTCAGTGAGCGCGTTCGCTGGAGCGAAGCATGCGAGGAATTTCCACTTTACGGACATCGTCGGACGGAAAAATCTTGAGATACCTACTTATAACCGTAGGATGGTGACGAGGGTTAACAGTGGAACTGGTTAAGAAACAAACGCATGAAAGGCAGAAGTCGAGACAGATTGACAGTTATATTCAATTTCGTAGCCAACTTGGCATATTTTTTTGTGCATGAACACCGACCTTTTTAAGGTATTTATGTTTGTGTAGTTATTTCCATGTTAAGTTAGCGGAGCCCAACTAAAGTTTTGTACAATATAAATAAGTCAATATTTAGTAGGTATGTACCGCACTTAGTTTAACACATGTTTTATTTAATAGTAGTTATACTAATAATAAGAACGCGAAAGTTTGTGGCACTGTTTTATTCAAAAACTGATCGAGTTTGGATGTTTGGCGTAAAGACAGTTTATGACGATTGTGCCCTAAATTAAACCATATGGAACTTTTTTTAAAAGTAACGAGGCCTATGTAGTTAAAAGGTTATAATTACAATTTTTGTATAGGACCAAAACTCATGTTAAAACATATTGTCTCTAAACAGTTTAGATACTATAAAAATTTTAAGTATCCATTAATTTATGTTATACCTAAAATATAAACGAAAAATATGTGGGATGACAAGCGGGAATTTTGATTTCTTAGGAATGCCAAGGATTCATGCTTCTTAGGAAAGCCATTGTTGTGCAATTCGTTATTATTCCGTTAATAGGTACGAAATTCCTGTCGGAATGAGATGAGTGTAATCTTTAGTTCACCATACTTTCTACAATAATCTTTGTTTCATTTTCAGGTTTATAGATTTCTTTACCGTTAAAGCATATGTTTTTTTTTCTAATAGATACGCACTTTCGCAAAATCAGATATACTGGGATTTGAACCTGGGATTCCAAGTGGCCTATTTTCTACAACTAGGCTGTCTTAGGAACGTACTAGTCATTGTCGTGTAATAGTGCTCAGTTCACGTCAGTATTGTGTTAGACCGGATGCCGACCGCCTTCCTTCTATGCAGACAATGCTGGTCATGGCGCACCAATTTCTCTGATTGATCAATCTCGGCTTTGTATTGCCGTATAGAACGTGGTAAGTAACGTTCTATCGCTATGATACTCCTTGCCCTATATTTTAATACTCAAAACAAATTCTACTAGTACAAAGCATTATTATTTCTATAGGCAGTGTGCGAAGTACTAGGTGGGGGTAATGTTATCGATCGCAGCGCTCATGTGGCCAAAAGTAAAAACAATGTTGGCGCTGTCATGTATTTCACACTTGTAATTACTCGTGCTGCATTCATCTGCAATCAAATGAATATTTAAAAATTGCGTCTATTAAAACTCAATCTCTGATTCTGACTTCAAACGGAGATTAATTGTTTACCTCTACAACCGTTTTGTAAGGTGTGAAAGTAATAGATGTTTGCCTTATGATGCGAGCTTGAATTATTGAACTCTGTCCTTGCTTTTTTCTTAATTCCTCTACGACACGGACATTTCCAGCAGAAACCAACAATTTTTCTTTAAAGACCGTTTGTGGTTGGAATTTTATATTGTCAGTGATACTCACAAACCCGATCCTTAAAATAATACACATTTCGATCTGAAAACTATATTTAATTTATCACTAGTGATACAGAAACAATAATATATGCTTATTATTATTTAATAAAACCATTAAAGTAGCTTTCTTCTCTTATTTTACAGTGAAACTATGATTAAAAATGAAGTAAACAAACACTGACAGATTCAAAATAACACACACTTTTTGAATAAATTTTACTTACCTCCTTCAACTCAAATATTATTGAACAACCCTTTCTCGAAGATAATTTTGAATTATTTTTGTTATATTTTGTGACATTGCTGCCGTTAAGTATCAAAACGTCAGAGCCAACAAAGTTGTGGACGCTAGGTGGCGCTGAACTCGTGCACAGAGCCAATAGGTTAACCAATATTAGCAATTGGTAGGGCAGATCATTTAAAATCATGTAATGCATGCTTGTTTTCATGAGAGGGTCCCAATCAGTGAACTTTTGTGGCTGTCTGACAAATAACTATCCACTGAAAATATATTTTGTCTACCCAAACACTTAGAAGCAGATTTTTTGAAACTGGGTTTCCGCTGTTATCGAATCTACATATAATAAACTAGTCGAAATGTAGTTCATTTCGTTCAATTGTAACTACATTGCGACAGTCATCAAGAATCGAAACTACAACGCTATGGAGCATCATAATACAATTCTCTTACATACAATACATTCGTCAAATTACTCTCCTGTGTATATTGGGTGTATTCTCACAATAACGCTCTCCTCCCCAGCTACTACACTCTCATGATCTGGTTCCCCGAGTTGTTCAACCGCTACGAGGAATTCGAGCACCGTTTCCCCAACACCTCCGCGTCAGTGTGCGACGTGTCCGGCATTGTGGTCAGCGATGACGCCGCTGGTGATCCCTTCGACTGCGAGAAAATCATCGACCAGAGCGTCTATACCCACACTCTCATCGTCGGCCTGGCCTGCATCCCCACTTCCCTGTGGCTCCCTCTTTGCGTTCACAAGCTCGGTGCTAAATTCTTCTTGAGTAAGTTTTTGTTTTAGACCGACCCTGCATTATGTCGAACGAGCTACTGAGTAACGAGCCGCATGTCATATCACGCGTTTATTAATGTTATTTTATGTACCTAGTTTATAAGTAGGTGTGCGCATCTTTTTTACAGACTATATTAACAATACGATTCATTCGAATTGAGAATGTTGGTATTTTCAGGAATATCCTTTAAATTTCTATAATTACATGAAATTATTAAGTCCGTCTGATGTTAATCTAATTGATAACTACCCTTAAAATAAAATATCGAGACCTGCCTATTATTAAAGTTCTGGTCATAATTTAACAACTCTTACTCTATTAATTCGGCAATAAAAGTTCTCTCATTTCTGAAATACAAATACCAACAGCCTATTTTCAGTTTTCAGTTTGGGTATCGCCGGTGTAGTGACCATGGGTCTGTACTTCGTGCAGAACTCAACCCAGAACTTGGTGCTGTCTTGCATCTTTGAAGCGCTTACCTCCCTCGCAATCAGTCTTGTGTTCTGCGTGCTTGTCGACCTGTTCCCAACAAATCTCAGGTAAATATCGTCTATGATCATTTTGTTTTCCCATGAACCTAAAATATTATATTTCGTTGTACATCAAAGATGATGGTTGGACTTAAGTACTTGTATTTCAATTTCAAACGGGAAGGGATCTTGATGCCGCTAGCCCTCTACAAGCATCCGCAAATGGGTATTTTTCATGTGAAAACTACCCATAATGTGATGTTGGCGAGGCGAGGCTTGCTGTGGCGATGAGCTCGCCACTCCGTACACAGTACTGCGAATACTTGAAATTTATATTGATTTAATGATTTCCCATATTTAATGGAAATAAATATTTATTAAATATTTAGTCAACATTTTCAGTAAATAATCCGTCATATCTTTTATGCTATATATTTAGTTTCTGTCGCAATCTTGTCTTTTATGCATTTTACTTGTACGAACGTGGCCTTTAACATCTGCTAGGCGGCCCGGGACGGCCTTTTTTAAATACGGCAACGAATGGTACCAGAACGCTGTACGGGCTGTACCCCACAACCAATATTCCAATGGTCGCAAAATGTATACCATGTTTGTCTTCCACTTAAGATGTATCAGTTTCTGAATGAAATGCCGGCAAATTTAACTAAATTTATTATATAGCAAGTATTCAAACGCAAAGTTCTCGGAAAAGCAGTTGGATGTTTTATACATTTGTATACCTTATATATTAACATTCATATTAATTTAGAACTACTTAATATATTCTTAAAATAACACATGATGTGTACAGGGTAATGGCGGCTGCGCTATCACTAACGGCTGGTCGAGGCGGCGGTCTGATCGGCAACCTCTCCTTCGGATATCTCATTGATATCAACTGTATTGTTCCCATCGTAGTATTTGCGGCATTCCTGATTAGTAAGTATCCAGCAGAGGTTATACCCAGTAAAATAGTGATATAAAATATGAACTCTCTCACTGTTCAATACGATCATTTTTTGGATAAAACAGAAGTAGCAAATAGAAATGAAAACTACCTAAAGGAAATTCTAAGCAGAACTTTACATTCGATGTGTTTTTTTTCACACTGAACCCATTTTTGTCTAAGATTTGTATTAATTTATATCAAGTTTTTCCATATATGTAAGTACATTGTAAGACCAGATAATAACTACTCTTATATAATCAAATCTATTTCTTTTCATGTTGCAATGTAATTATAAAAAAAGAATAATAAGACTACACAATTATGCGATTAAATAATACAACGGCGTTATGCCGCGTGTAAATCCCTTAAAAATATTACTCACTCCAAGAACTTATTTTGGAGCTGGAACTTCTGTTTTATCTGAAGTTAATCATAAAATATCGCCAATAATCATGACCACTTACCATCGGATAGACTGAAAGCGAATTTGCTACTCAAACATTAATAAAACACATGCGCATGCCTAAAATTGTCAAACATTAATAAGCATTCTTTGAATAATATGCGAGCGACACTTCGAATTATATTTGTGTTTATACTTAATCGTTTTATCTGATTACAGTTGCCGCAATCCTCTGCTTCTTCTTGCCAAAGACGGGTCAAGAAGCGCTAGACTAAACCACAAGTGTCTGCTAAAATCTTAGTGTAATTAGACTGCAGTTTGCAAAGTAGATCACATCGTTCAAGTGGTTGTACATATCGTATAGGATGTAAATATTGAGGACTAAGTATTCTATTTATTCATGTTGCCTAGTATACCAGTGACACTTGTGTCGAGTGTGTCCGCTCTAGGGAGACACCACCGGAGTTACCATGTACTGTGATTCAGTATTGAATATCTTATGAATGTAAGATTGAAAAACAGTATTTTAGAGTTGACTGTGTAATATAATGCCCTTAAATTATTTTAATTATTACTATTAAAGGTTGTTTACCTTCGAAATGTTTGTTTTATTTAATTTAATACTTTCCATTCCTAATTAAATATAAAATCAACCCAATTACACAATTTTCTTTTGAGAACAGGTTTATTTTGTTTGTTTTTTTTCTTTAAATAAAATAAGCAAGTTTTGTAACACAATTTATTTAAAAAAAGCTTTTGGTACAAAGTTATAATTAAAGTAAGGCAAATTACTATTGGTATTTATCCGTCTATTTGCTTATCAATAAATATTTACTAAAAGTATAAGAGCGCTATGAACGAATTGTAAATGGAAAGATCACAATTAAATCATAGAATTATTAAGAGAGATTTACTACAGATACTTGCTTAATTTTTAATGCAACAAAGCATACATTTAATGATGCTACAAGATAGAAGTTGTATATCTGTGGCTTTCATTATAGTCACAGTTTAAAATAAAAATCATTATGTTTTATATACAAAGAAATTTAATTTCACTTAATACTACCATTATCGTGTGCAGTTATTACAAATGCAAGATAATTGAGGCTTTTAAATCTCAACAATAAAGTAACAAAACTTATAAATTAATATAGAATATGTTTCAAATTAATAAAGTTTAACATATAATATGGTGTTTCTTTAACATCTTTCCAAATAGAACAAGAATAGTTTCGCTTCGAAAATCGCTTTAATTATTAATTTTACGAATAAATTCTTACAAGATCATATTTCGAACAACCATCAAGTTTTGTGATACTATCACTAAGGTAACCAAAGAATCAATTTTGACGCAATAAACATTTTTTTTTGGAATATGTGTTTTAACTATAGCGTAAAATAATAACATATTAAATCTTTTTGTGTATGTAGGAAATTATTATCCGGCGTGCAATTATTATTATTAACTATTACTTGCAATTATATATCGTACATGTTACAGAGTAAGCTGAATGGAAAACAAAAAAAAATCTCATACGACCGAAAAAATACTCTTGTATTAATGTACTTTAGGTCTTCGTGGAAACATTAGACCTAGATATCCGTCTTAGATTGCGTGGAGAAACCTATTACAGAATTACATCAGGTCTTATTGGTTTACCCATGTTAAAAGTAAAAGTGCACACTTAACATGATAAAAATATAACTATTACTTTATTTGATAAGTTCTTAAATAATTATTCTTATATGTGTGTCATCCGCCTTATGAAACATTTTAAATATCAGCATCATATTCAAGCAATTTTTCACCTTATGAAATCACCTAAAGCGATGACTATATAAAAACCTGTTTACGGAAGGCCTATGCATTTAAAATAAACTCGAAACCTGCTTGCCGTTTTATGTCATATTCATACACTAATATGACGTTAAAAATGCCCTTAAAATAAGTATTTACTTGTACATACAAATTTAGACAATTTACTATTTTATCAAATATATCTTTCTTTCATAGCCATGAATCCTGAAATATGTATGAGACAAAGTTCAACAATAACAACAGTAATTACCAATTATCTAAAAAAGTGAAAAGTTATCTCTATTGATGTTCATTAATATAGTTTTACTATTTGTCATATGTATTTTAACAATTAACACTACATTGTTATACCAAAGATGCTATTTATATTAACAGAGCGAATGCAGAGTTATAATATATGAGCGGAAGTATTTATCATGCAGTCAGGTCTCGAAACTTAAGAATTTATAGATGATGGTTGCATACTTAATATCTATGAGAAGTATACATTATATTAGTGATGTGCCAGATTGTTAGCAATCTACTTCCAGTGAAAAGGATACGAACATAGATCATTAGTATCTAGAGCTGCAAAAACAGCTATGGATCTCAATTTTGTGTCGAGTCAGCGCCATGCCCTGACAAACGATTTATAAGGTGATGTGGTATAACTTAGAAAAATATATGTAAATAATAATTTCAATTCAACCAATTTTTCCGGTTTTTTAGGAACCTAAAAAAGAAAAACTCAAATTCAAAATCGCATATCGTGAGTACCCGTAACATATTAAAATGAATCAATTCCGCGATAATATCAGCTTAAAATCATATAAACATCCAGCAGATACTAAATCTGGCACATCACTATACATGTGTTCAGCGGGAAGTCTGTGCAGCGCTCGGTACTTGCGGCAAGCCAAACTCATCCACGGGCACTCCGTCCTTGTTCCTGACGCTGTCCGCTCCCGGCTCCTTGTCGGGCGCAGCCGGGGCCTTGACCACGTCGTCGAGGTATGACGCATCATCGTCTAAGGCTATCTCGTCACCTAGAATTTATGTTCAATGTGTTATCAATATATACACTGTGTTATGTATAATACAAGTCGTTTTGTTTCTTCCTTCAATTCCTTTTATGTATTAGAATACAGCAGCACCAAATATCAGTTATAAGTATAAAAAAGAAATACGCAACAAAATTTAAAAGTAGAATTAAACAAACAGATATAACAAACTTTTAAAAGACAATTTTTTTTTATTCAACAATAAACAAAACATAAGAGAGCTACATAAGTTATAAGGAGACCTGTATATATTTCAGTAAATATGATAACATCATAAAGTACCCTTAAAATATAATCTAAAAACCAGTACAAGTTTCAAGAACAAAGAGTGAAGCGAAAAATTTAATAACAAAAGTGTTATATTGATAAGATCAAGCTATTGCTTTTATTAGAGAAAACTGACCTAATGCATCAAGTTCTGCAGCTAACTCGTCATCATCTATCTCTGGCATGCCATACTGGCGGCCGAGGGCCTCCTGTACTTCGTCAGCTTGCTCCAACATGTCTGCCAGCTCATCATTCACATCCTAAAATACATACCAAATAAATCATGTATAACAGCAATATTTTCAATAAGTTAAAGCTGCATGTTCAACTGATGTTATTTGGAGTTGAACGGGAAGTCACTGCCCGTAGACATCCACAATCACCTTTTGATAAAAAATCCTGTCTGGTAGTTAAAATGAAATGAAATATTTTTATTTTTGTAAGCATGCACAGGCACTAACAAATTGTCAGTTACAACATCTTTTTTATATTACCACTTTATGTGGAACACAACCTTAACTGAATGCGAGAAGATCTAGCAAGAAACTCAGCAGATTTATCTTTTTTATGTATAGTACATTACTTATTTTTTAAACAATATGCTTTTTTACATGGCAATAAAAGCAAGGTACAGTAACTTGCCTTACATTTGAGCAAACATGAGGATTGTTTGGCAAGATATCATACCCTTTGTCCATTCATCAACTTTTGAAATATATATTATTGCTCAGTACTAAGCTACCTTGTCTTCTATGCAATCCTATGTAATCACAGAATTTATAGATTTAAAATAAATTCAAAAACTGCATATTTTGAGTACCAATGTAAACAAGTATTAATGTAAACAATTGTGTGTACCAATTAAATAAATGAAAACATTATTAATGTTCACATCAAATGTTTGATTGAATAATAGACCAATTCTCATACTACAGATTTTTTTTTATACTTAAACCTAACAACAAGGCATACGGGCTACCTGATGGATAGTAGTCACCATCTCCTATGGACATTTGCAACACCAGAGGAGTCAGCAATGTATCGCTGGCTTTGAAGGAAAGCTCTTATTACACCCCTCTTGAAGAACCTATTACCTCAATAGAATCAATATTGATCTTCTTAAACTCCTTCTTCATCGATGATACCCCATCCTTCATGGCTGCGATAGTGGTATGTGTATCCTTCAATGTCTGAGTGGCATAGTTGGCCTGTTCCATGTTGAATGACTGGGCGCGGAGATTCTCCAATTGTTGTTCATACCTGAAATATGGGTTTTAAAAAATGCTTATAGTATTTCTGAGACACCCAAAAGGGTTTGATCTATTTTGCTGCAGTAAGACTTATTTATATGGTTCCATATCGAAATAGCATAAAAAACAGAATTACACTGTCAGACTACACTGTCAACACTACAAGCTACAAATGTGGCTACAAATGGGGCATGCTACAAATGTGCTCAGTACTAATAATGGCTACAGTAGTAACTGGTAGTAATTGCCATTGATAGCTAAAAAAAACCATGTCCACATACTACAAAAAATTTATCTGATGTTGATTAAAGATATGTTATGGGTTCCTAGGACTAAGATACAGCTTATATGCCAAAATTTAATGCCAATTAAATTAAAATTTATGTTGAAAGGGTGTGGTAAAGGAGACATACTCTTCAGAGGCATTCCAACTTAGTCCTTAAGGGTTACAACGCATATGTAGCTTAACTCAGTTGAGAGTTTTATTTTTATAAGAAAGTAGCAGCAAACAAACATGCAGTCGACCTGGTGGTAAGTGGTTACGGCCATCCATGAACATGTGTAAGCAACTTCATACAGAACAGGGATTCTATCTGAAATCCATCCCAGATGTGTTGCTACTCCTGTGAACTAAGATGGTCGCCTCATATTTAAGTGAGCCAATTAAATTAGATTAATTAAATTCTGATCTTATTTGGGCTTCATTACAGGTGTAGTTCATGGGCGGCAGTGGCCACGTACTATGCTAGTTTGCTACCTCAATATTATAAAAACAAGTATGCTGACTTCCAGACCCTTCTATTAAAATGTGGGGTCTATCATGCTTAAAAATGTGTATAAAATTTCTATACATATAGCAGTTCAGGCTGAACAGTAAGATTTGAAATTATGAATGTCGTAGCAAATGTGATCAGGTTCAGGTCAACTTGGGGTTAATTACGTTGATAAATGTTCATTTAAAACCAGTATCAGGATACTTATTCAAATTAAATACTAAACAAAAATTTACATTTTCCTCTGCTTCAACACTCGCATAGCTTTTTGCTTGACGGAATTCTTAGCAGGACCCTCTCTCATTTTCGCCATCTGATCCTTGTATTTCCTTAGCTCGGTGTCTAATTTCTGAACTTTTTGCTCGATGTTATCGGCGCGACTATCAACCTAAAATATTCAAAAAAGGAAAATATACATATATGCCTATGAATCATTCATTGCGATTTGTTTAGTATTTCGTCATAAACTACTATTGCATACTTACATTGCTAATGCAGTCGCTGATACTGGGTCCCGGGGTTTTTGGCTTACCCCTGCCAAATATGCGGTTCATTTTTGTTAATAAATTACAAGTATTGCAAAATAAAACAATTTATTATAATTTCACCAAATAGGCACAAACAACAATGACCAAAGATAAACTTTGAAGTTTTTGGGCAATAAATAATTGCACAATGTCACGATATGACACTACTGACAGTTTGTTTTTCTAACATTGAACGGATAAGGATTATTCTTCTTACTGCCGAAAGTACATGGTTCAACTTATTCATTAATACATGACTTATATTAACATAAATTAAAAAAATATACTTTATGCCACGTCCACACGCTTGCCAGACCTTAACAAGCCATCACGAATCCAAACATGTAGATAGAGTGTTTGTGTTGTGTTAGTATAGATTTGCAAGCGCTTGGAGCCGACCCGATCAACTGTCAATTTTTTGTCACAAATTAAAAGGAATTTGCCGCAAGGTCTCGCGACGCGTTCACACGTTTACACGTACGCTCGCTTTATAAAAATTGACTGACCGGTCAAGTAAGGATGTTTTGAATTTCTAAAATGTCTCCTAGCAGAACCATATATTTGAGACCTGGAAAAATACTGATCGCAAAGATAAAAAAAAACTGATACATGGACATCATTGAATAAGCCAGTAAAGGAATCGAAAACCAAGAAGAAAATTCTTATGGTCGTAATAATACAGTAAAAGAAGAAAAATACAGTCGAATTAAAAACCTTCTTGTATTTTGAAGTCGGTTAAAAATAAAAATAACTTAAGCCAAATGTTATGGCCCATACAAATTCAATGCACATCACGTCCGTTATTCGTGCTCTTCCAAAACACACGGATGGCAATGTTTGATTCCTGAAATCAAGCCTTACGTTTTTAGAAGTTTGAAGTTTGTGGCAAATGGTAAATATGCGGACGCGGCATTGAAATATCTTTTATTAAACGTCGAAAAAAAAAATTTAAGGCGCTAAGCCAAAAACCGTAAAAACATTTTTTTAAATATTAAACGTAGAAAAAAGTAAAAATAAAAAAAATATGGCCGCGAATTAATTAAATTAACATTAGTTAAAAAAATACTGACTATACTTAGCTCGGTGCAGATAACGTGAGTAAGGTGAGTGAGTAGTTTAAATATTTCGGCAAATGCAGCTTTATCAATCTTACTAGTACGCCAAGTCTTACCCCGCCTTAGGACTTCAATGACAGGTAGATGGCACATACGTGACATTGACAATGACAAACAGGTGATTATCATAATTCATAACCTCATCATGGGTAAGTTAAAAAGCAAAGCAATAGTACCAAAGTTAGTAAAGTATTTTCTATTTTAGTAGTTGTACTGAAATAGGTTGGAATTGAACGTGGGCCGTATAATTTGAATTGTAATCACATCTAAAATAGAAACGGTGAAGTTAAGAAAAAAATTACCATTAAATCATTTACAAAAATCTAAAATGACTGCTAACGGAATACTCAATGAGGTATATAATTTTAATTTAATATTTAGATTATTAAAATAGAATTTGATGGTACATAGTGGTAATATAACAAAATAATAAGCATGGCTGTTCGTGCCAACAAGAGTTTATGTCAAGTATTTTTAATTATTTT